>WBMZ01010324.1:0-205858 GCA_013400975.1 Atrichornis clamosus
TCTAGCAAAACCACGACAGTTCCTCATTTACTTTGCTGGGAACCAAAAGTCTCTGAAGTCATCTAGAAGGATATTTCACCTCAGCAATATTGCTGTAAGGATAATGTCTCAGAGTCAATACCTTATCTCTTGCATGGAGCACCTCATGAGGGCAGGGGAAATGGAGCCTGCCACTAATGCAAGGAATACAAGATACAATGATTTGCATCCATAGGTGGATAGCTACATCATGCTTAGAAAGATCTCCATCAGCTGACATGTACGAAAATATGTGCCAAATTTTTGCATTGTTATCTACAAATTATCACATACAATATAGTTGCAGTTGTTTTATTGAAATTGGCCTCCAGTGCAAAGCTTTTCCTCATGGAGTTCCTAAGAATCTCCAGGGGAGATTTCAACAACAGCTGCTACTTCTAACACTGTAAGCAAGTAAGGAAGGAAGATGCTTTTGGCAGTGAATGTGAATGATTAGCTCAGGATGTAATTTGTATCTCAGAATTGTTTGGATAGCTCAGCACTTTCTTGGGTATTTATCTTTTCCCAAATGAAATAACAGTCTTTTCAACTTCAAGTAAGTCCTGTCTATCTTGGAGTTACAGAAATGTTGTCATGCAAAATTAAAAATTTCCACTACTCCTATATTAAAACTTACTAATCAACTAAATATTTAAAACAGAAATTCAAACTCTCAAGATTCTACTTAAATAATCTTCCAAATTTTCACAGATTCATGAGTCTAAGAAAAGCCCAAAAGAGCCAGTCAGTTTTGAAAATGTGGTGACCTATTGTGATAAGGGGAAAGATATGGCAAAAAATAACTTGGGGTACTCAGTTCACAAAAATTCCAGTTAGTTCTCTGAATATTACTTCTCATGGCTGTTTTTAGAAGGTGTGCTGTTTTGTGCCTTATTGAATCCTCTAGATTGTTCTTTCAGGCCTACTAAGACAAGCAATTGTCATTATTCCTCACATATTTAGGCCAACTGATTATTAGACCTTGTGATAAAATATAAGCTGGTTGAACAAGGTTGGTTTTTCCTCTTCTATGCAGGTGAGAGAGAGTGGTATTGTACAAATGAATCAGTTGAGGTAAAGAAACAATCTCTAGTGGCACAATCAGTAAAGTTATTTCTTACTGTGGACATAAGAACCAGGAGTGGGAACTACATCTACGGTAGCCTATGCTTTTCCAGTTTTACATGGCCCACCTCACTCCAAGATGCAATCTCTTTGATTCTTCTGGATTTGTGGTTTCTGTTGACCTTTTATTCATGTCTGCCAACATCAGCTCCCTTTCAAAGAAGTGACATGTTGATTGGGACAAATTTAGATTTTCACAATGGAAAATTACTTTAGAGGTACTAAAATAACTTCTTTCTGGATTGAAATTCTTTTTCCTTTCCTTTTTTTTCCTGACCTGCTTTAGCTTCATGCAATAGAATATAAGTCAAGAAGCAACAGCCATGTGGAACTGTCTTTGGCACTTCCCTGTGCTGACTGATAATAAAGAAATAAAAATAGCTTTCTTAAATACATAAGTAAAAAAAAAAAGTAGTTTACCAGATTTTCCTTAATAAACACTGTTTCTTTAGCATACTAATATTCAGAAGTCCCAGCAATGTTAATTATAAGGGAACACTCTCATTCTCATTGCATTTTTTGCCTACATTTTTGATGCTTTTTTTTTTCCTTTAGGGTTTGCTTCAGGAATCAGAAACATGATGCTCTTTCATTAAATGGTTTTCACCTGCTCTTGTTGACCCCGTAGGATTAGAATAACCTTACCTACTAAAATAATTGAAGCTGAAAGCTAATGATTGACATTTGTAATTTTCAAGGGCTAATTACTACAAGCTGTCTTTCAATAAAAAGGGGCACATGAGAAGAAGGTTTTGCTTCCTGACATGTGTAAGTATTACTGTTCACTGTCTCAGGATAATTTGCGGTTAAATATATGTATTTAAATTTCAGTTAGGGGTAGCAGAGGATTGTGAAGAGCTCTTTGTTGCTTTACCCCTTGTATAAGGTTAAGAGAGACTACCCTAGAATGGTAGTCTTGAGAGACTTTAAACCTCCAGATTAGGGGGCAAGAATGTCAAAGCATATTTTAAAGTTAGAGGGGGTTGGAGTTTTTTTTCTAATTCTGCTTTGCATGTCTGTAAGGAATTGGATGACAGCAGTACCTAATATTTGTTATACACATTAATATTTTTATGGATGTGTTCCAAAATATAGCAAAAAATGGAATATGTCATGCATGTGAAACAAAGGGTCAATTATATCAACCAAGGGATACCAGTGGTTGTAAGATATTATTCAGGTCCCTTCTTCAAGAAAAGTTAAAGAAAGGTACCTTGTGCAAGCTAAAAAACCAAGTAGGAGACTTGCTTGAATTATTTCCACCTGGGAAATAGGAAAATAATCTTAGGAAACTGATTCAAATTACTCTGTCACATCTTGAAATAAAATGTAGCTGTATTCCTAAATAAGGACCAACATTAATTTTGTTATGCAAGGAGCAGCATATCAATGACTTCTGAACAGATATAAGTAAGAGATATAAGTAAATTTAATTCCTTCTGTGATCCATCTGCCTGCTCTTAATTTACCTTGACAACTAGCTTAAGTAACTTTTTTGCAAGATGGTGTGTCAGAACTGCTGCAGTTCCTGGAGTGGGGGGAAGCTGCAGAAGTCTCTGTGGAGGCAGCCTGCAGTAACTCGCCCTGCTTTGGTGCTTGGGCTAAAGAAGAAAGTGTGAAAGAGAGAATGATCTCTTCTGTCATTCCTACCAACTCCTGCGCTGAGCATACTGATGCAGCCACCTGGACATGTATTGGAGAAAACCGAGTATTACGTAGGAGTGTGAAGCATTCTCTGGGTTTGACCAGACACGTGGCTTTCAATTCCTGCTTTTTGCATATGGGCAGGGAACAAGAAAGTCTTGAGAAGGTTGATGAGAAGTCAAGCTACAAATTCAAAATCATAAGATTAGAAGTAATTGCTCAGCAGATCTAGCTTGTCACTTGAACCACAGTGGAAAGTCTCACCTCATCAACTGCCCACAATCAAGGCAGAAATAAGTTACTTAGTTTCTTCTTATGAGTTTGTTTGTTTATTACTGGAGTGGGTTGATCCTGGCTGGATTCCAGGCACCCAGCTAAGCCTCTCTCTCTCTCCCCTCCACAGCTGAACGGAGGAGAGAAAATTTAATAAAGGGTTCATAGTTAAGGACTGAGGAACATCACTTGCCAAATACCATCGCAGGCAAAACAGGCTCAAATTAGACATATTAATTAAATATATTATTAACAAAATCCTAGCAGGATCATGAGAAGTAAAGTCAAACCTTCAAAACACCTTCCCTTCACCCCTCCCTCCTTCCCAGATCTACGTCCTCCCCAAGCAGCGCAGGGAAACAAGGAATGGGGGTTGTGGTCAGTTGAAAGGTTGTTTCTCCCACTGCTCCAGGAGAGCCCTTGCCCTGCTTCACTGTGGGATCCCCTCCATTAACTTTGCCAAGGTGAGTCCATCTCACAGGCAACAGTCCTTCCCAAACTGCTGTGGCATGGGTCACCCTTCCACAGGGTGCATTCCTTCAAGGACAGGCTGCTCCAGCAGGGATTCCTCTCTCCATGGACCTCCCATGGTGTCAGAGCCTCCTCTCAGGCATCCACTTTCTCTGGGGTGGGTCTCCTCCATGGGCTGCAGGTGGATCTCTGCACCCCCATGGCCTCCATGGGCTGCAGGGGCACAGCTGCTTCACCATGGCCTTCACCACAGGCGCAGAGGAATCTCAGCTCCGGTAGCTGAAGCAGCTCCCCCCACTCCTTCTGCACTGACCTTGCTGTCTACAGAGTTGTTCCTCTCATGTTCTCACCCTGCTCTTCTCTGACCACAATTACAACTGCACAACAATTGGGGTTTTTTCTTCTTAAATCTGTTATCACAGAGGCATTACCACCATTTCTAATTGGCTCACCCTTGGCCAGTGGCACGTCCATCTTTGGAACCACCAGGGATTGGCTCTGCCAGACATGGAGGAAGCTGTTCCTGGCAGCTTTTCACAGAAGCCACCCCTATATCCATCCCTGCTGCCAAAGCTTGGCCATGAAAACCCAATACAGTTACCCTAAATAATCTGCATTTATCAGATTTTAACTGCTATTTTCTCTTAGTTCATCTTTTTTATGGGGTTTTCTTATACATAGAATTTAGTTGAAATTTTGAGCTGGATACAACATCAGCAACTGTAAGTCTAGGGATGTCTGTTGTTTTTATTAAGTGAATTTCCTAGGCTTTTCAGTCCCAGCTAGGCTTTGATCTGTTAGCATTTATTGGCTCATTAGATCTGGCAACCCTGCGCAAAGGATCTTTAACATTACTGAACTTTTGGTTCAATCGCATTATGGTCTTGTATCCTTATTTGAAAGGTTGTTGCGTTCTACAAATGTTTCCTAGCCCTTGGACTACTTGCTGTTATATGCAAATAAAATTTTTTGTCTTGTTGTTTTCAGTAGCTGTACACAAGTTCAATAGCAACACTAGTAAGACTTCACCACTCACAGATCAGTTCTTATAATTCTGTATTTCAGTTTTTCTTTGAAGGAAAACAAAATCCTGGAGGTTGTCTTTTTTTTTTGTTTGTTTGTTTGATTACATATTTACACCTCCAAATAATTTGTTCATAGATCATGGTTTGGATTGGAAGGGATCTTAAAGATTATCTAGTTCCTACCCCAATGCCATGGGCAGGGACACATTTCACTAGGCCAGGTTTTTCAGAGCTCCATCCAGGCCTGGTCCTGAACACATCCAGGAATGAGGTATCCACAGCTTCTCTGGGCAACTTGTTCCAGTGCCTTACCACACTCACAACAAAGAACTTTCTCTTAATATATAATCTAAATATTGTCTCTTTTCATTTGAATCCATTCTACCTTGTCCTGTCACTGCATGCTCTTGTAAAAAGTCCCTTTCTGTCTTTCTTGCAGGCTCCCTTCAGGTACTGGAAGGCCACAATTAGGTTACCCCTAAGCCTTCTCTTTTTCAGGCTGAACAAACACAATTCTCTCAGCCTTATTAAGTATATCTGATTGAGTGATTAAGTATATCTGATTGAGTTTCTAAGGAAATATATCCAGGCAGCACTTTTTAGAATTTACACTGTTTAATTAGGAAAAACTCACCTTTTATCTGATTTCAGACAGAAATGACCGTTTCAGTTTGTGGACAGGATCAAATCCAATTAAAATTTATAGCAATGCCCCCACTCCCCACCCTTAGTAAATTATTTTGATTTTTTTTTTTAAGCAATGCAACCAGAAGTCTGGAGAAGCATGAGATTATGTAGAAACCTTTTCCTTCTTTTGAATTTTTAGCCAGAGGGAGGAAAGAACACTACATCCCACATCATGCACTCAGAGACTTTCCCCAAATTCCTAACTTTCTGACAATAGTCAGGGTCTTGCTGGAAGGAGATTCCGGTGATAGACACTGGTGGTCATCTCTTCACACATAAGCGCAAACAGTTTTTATGAAAAGAAAACCAATGTGTAGTAACAAGGATGTCTACAACATCTTCCAGTCTATTTCCTGAATCACTTTAACAAGCAGGATACACAACCGTGTCTTAAATCACACATGCTACATAGTTCACATGCATTTAATGTACTTTACAATGTTTATTAAACATGTATAAGTTATATAGTAGTTTTTCTTTGACTAGAAGATGTTAACATAATATTTTGCTAATCAGAGAACAAGTAGTGCCTTTTTTTTGTCTGTGAACAGAATATCTAACTGTTTTGTCTTTTGGAGTTGGCATGTGTACAGACTGGACTCTGTAGATGTGTCTGTACATAGTACCTGCAAAGCTGAACTGTATGAATAACAAAAGCAATATCTGTGGAGTAAATTTGCTGCCATTTTATAGAACTGACATTTAACAGTAAACTAAAATTTTGGAACTGTGTTAGAGTAATCTTAGCTGAAAAAATGACTATGTGAAGTAAATATGAGCAGGCATTTGAAGAGTTGCTTCTTCCCAAGACAATTTCTTCAAAATAATACTGTCTTACTAAGTAGAAAAAGGTAATGAGAGCTGCTTTGTAGCAATGCTTGCTTTGATTTTCACAAGAAAGTGTTAACTCAAGAGCTTATTTGCTTTCTGATGTGCAGATGTTTAACTTACTTGAAGCAAATTCTAACAAAACTGTTCTGGGAAATATATCTCATGAAGGTTAACCTGAAAATCAATAGGTTACTTATCAGCTTGCTCTTTCACCCTAAAAAAAAACCAAACCAAAGCAAACAAACAAACAAAAAAACCCCCAACAAAACAAACAGTGGAAGCTTCTAAAGGTGGAAGAAGTGGTTCTTTCAACTGACCTTCTGGAAAAGTACAAGGATAGAACAAAGGGATCCAGCTGTATGGCTATCCTTGAATAGAGCAACCATTAAATCGCTATGATGATTATCTAAGCATAACCAAATCTTTTGAGGTTCCACTCTTTGAAGTACAAGTTCCAGCTCTCTTGCCAAAGGCAAGAGGTATGCTATGGTTCATAGTTCTTCCGTCACCAGTCAATTCTTAAATTGGTTAAAAAGTATCATAAAAATGCAACCTTTTATTAACATCCTTTTTACTTGGGAAAATGTTGTTCCTTTCAGAGTTTCTAGCAGGTCTTAAAAGTGTTAGTGTCAAAGCCCCGTAGGCCAATATTTTAGAGCCTTAGAACTGTAAAATAGTATGCTGCAATACACGAGAATGATTGAAGACTTTTCAGCTTTGTAGTAAAGAAATTTACCTAGAGATTTCCAAGTACTGGTAACTAATGAAATTGAACTGTGGCAGTTAAGAAAAATATTTTTAGATATTGTGTTATATGATAAAGTAGCTGCAGTCACTAGGATACATGTAAAATCTTTAACTGTAACTACAAGGGTTTGGATGGATTGGTTCCCTCATTTAGGTCCCCTTTTCCCATTTGTTTTTCTGCTCATATCTGAGGAAAAACAAGAAAGGACCTCCCTTTCCTGTGTGGTGTATGGAGAGGTGGCTCTTCTAAGGGACTAAAGAGCATGGTGCCCAGGTAGTCTGGCTCTCCTGTAACTTGAGAGGGTGAGGTAGAGGAAAGGACATGCCGGCCTCCTGGAAAACCAGGGGAATACAAGAGGCCTGTGGCATGCGTTGAAGAGCTGAAGGGCACCTCTCTTCCTCTGTGTGGGTGGCATAGATCAGAGCCTTGCAGAATTCTAGGAGGCACAGTTCATGTCTATGCTCATTCAACATTTTTGTTGTCTGTATTCTCTTCTTTTATACTAGACAATTTTTTTCCAAAGGGCTCTATTATGAGGAAGTTAAAGCGCAATGTAGTGTTGAATGCTGTGCAAAAGTCACTCATGTTTGTTCCTGAGGATTGCCTCAAGTCTGCCTTTACCATGCTGTATATGGTTGAATGGTGTAGAAATGCACGTCTAAGATTTAATCTTAGGCTATATCGCAGTCTCTAGCACTTGGCGCACTTTTGAGCAACATAGGGCAGCTTAAGCTTAGGCGGTAATTTTTGTCTGCAGAATAAGCCTTGAACCGTGGCTAGAGTCACATGCAGCGTAGTTGCACATCACACTGCCCTCCCACAAGGTGCAGAGAGCCCACCTGGCAGGTGGCACAGAGGAGGCCTCCTCCAGTCCCTGCTGCTACTGTCATTTAGCTCGTGTGCTCTGTAATGCTATAACTGGAAAAGTTGGATGGCCTGCTTTGCACGAAGGATTGAAGAGACTCAGATCATAGTATCATAGGACAGTTCAGGTTGGAAGGGATCTCTTGAAGTCATCTCATCTAACCACCTCCTCAAAACAGGATAAGGGGTCCTATCACACCTGGTTACTCAGGGATTTATTCAGTCTGGTTTTCAGGGATGAAGACTCCAGTAAGTCTTAGAATTCTGACAGGGGAGAAAGCAGGGTCAGAACACAGAAGAAGACGAAAGGGAAGAGAAAAAGCAGAGAAGGTCTTTTTCTGGAATATATACAGCAAATATAAATATATGGAAAAAGTACACATTTGCAATACTGGCAACTGTACAAGGTATCTCCAATGAATAGATAACGCCAGGGTAGAATGGAAAGGGCAAAAATAATTGCTTTAAATTAAGGCATGCTAAGTCAATGAGCTCAAAATGAATGATGGGTCTCTGTTTTGCTGTCAGTTATATTAATGAAGTAACTGATGTATTTTAAGCCTAGGAATATGTATTTATGCAGGTATATGTACAGAATAATACATGAATGAGGGGTAATTTTAATATCTGACTCATTTACATAAATCACCAAAACTCAGAGAAATTATCTGGGGTGTACACAATAGGGAAGTTTGTATGAGAGCAGCCACAGAACCTGGTAGCTGAGGACACTGAAAAGCTCTGTCTCAGGTAGTTAGCACTTGATGCTTAGGCTGCAAGAAGTTGGTTGCGATGAAGGAGAGAACAAACATGCAGGAATGATAGCATACAAGGTGAAAGGAAACATTCTAAAAAGTCTACATGATCTTTAGGGGCACGGTAAATCATGGTACATATAAATATGAGTATGAGATGTGCTACAATTCATCCTGGATGCATTGTTTTTCACATGGTATAAATAGTTTTATAAATGTATTCCAGATATTGTCAATTTCTAATTGAGATGCCTTGAATTTTTTTCTCTCGTCTTTTTTTGGTTCTAGGAGACAAGCCAATTTATGTATAGAGTTTAATTCTGTATCTAGTCTTAGATGATATTTTACAATTATACAGCTGTCAATAAATATCTTCAATGGGTATGCTATGATTTACAGTAATTTGCTTATAGGTCAATCTGCTGCTGGCTAATCCCTGCTCAGTAGGATGCAACTGGATGCCTAGAAGGAGTTTTCAACCCTCAGAGGCTGTGTGTGACATTCAGCTTTTTCCAAAATCTGGCCACATTTGACAAGTTATGGACAGAAAAAAAAGCTCAAAAACAGTAAGAGCTGCTCTGCATGTGACTGTTATGCTAGACCTTACAGTGACAGAAATAGTAATGACAAAATGTGTTAAGTTGGCAATTATTCAAAAAAACTTTTTAAGAGTAGCCACACAGTTCACATAGCACAGGGAGACATTGTAAGAGGAACGACTGCAACTAAAAGACATTGACAGAATGATTGTACAAAAAGATGTTGAGAGCTTAAAAGAATGGCTTTAGTGCCATGGACTTTAATTCATCTAAGCATGGCAAGTTCCAGCAGGTAGGTATTAAATAAATGCACACCAATTCCTACCTAACCTGTGACTATAGTACTGATGCTTTTTTGTTGTTATTGTTGAGGTCTATACTTTGTCCAGCTCTCATGATCCATCTTAAGTGTAATAACAGTAGTTCACCTAATATACATTTTTAGGCTTTCCTTATTTTCCTTACATCATTAATGTATGAGAACTGCTATCGCACTTTCTTGAGGAAGGCAGTCTTAACAGATATCACTTAGAAAGATCTATTAGTGTTTACTATTATCAAAAGCCTAAGGAATATGTTGAAGATTAAACAGTGAAGACAGATCATACCACGCAAGCAACAGCACCATACTAGCCATACTTTTGGAACTGAGGGTCACCAAGTCCTCATCCTCTGCCCATAGACAGAATGTGTTATTCCTAGACTGTGCTACGCTTGACAGGAACTTGATTGGCCTATCTGTAGAGATCCTAGAATTTAGAAAGGTCCTATCCTACCAACCTTTACTGAGATATTCTCTCATGGATCACAGGATCCTGTAGCTGTTAAGGAACAATGGAGATGAAGAAATATCTCTATGTCATTTATCTACCATGCCACAGTATCAGCGTGCTGCAAATAGGTACCATATAAACCAGTAAAATGTAACTATACATTTCTTTAGTTTTAAAGATCTAAAAGAGTCACACCTCAGAGAGAATGATTTTAAAGCACCAGCTGCAGCATTTAAACTGTTTAACAGAAGTATTGTTTTGCCTTCTCAATTCAAATATTTCCTCTCCTGCTTCTGTGATCTGTTCTAAATTAATAACAGGACAGTTCTTCCTCAAGAGGTGAAAAAAGGTATAGAATGACTGCCAAAACTTATTGGCTGCACAGAAAAATTATGTAATCAGCTCAAAATTGATTCAAAATGACGTCATCCCTTGAAGGGAGAGAAGGTAATAAGTTTTGGAGTCACGGTCCCTAACTGAGCCAACCAATCAAGATTAATGCTATGTGCTGGGCTTCAGGATGTAGATTACTCCAATGTAATTGATCACTGTAATTCCACCAATTCATACTGAGAACATGCTGTGTTTGTAGTTGAAATATGGAGTCTATCCATACAGTGTTCTGCACAGTTTTGGTGAAAGAGAACAGAAAAAAAAACAAACCGAAAGTTGTGTTAGCTCATAAAGTATATTTAAGAGCTAAAGAACATCTGCTGAAATCTCTGTATAATTGTCAGTCCATACAGAAATGGTTAATCATGCCTGCTAACAAATTTTCCTTGTGTTAACAATTCTGAATTGTTGGTAAACCTTAATATTACAAGATACTTCTACAATTATTTTTTGTATGCTCTCACATTAGTCACTGTAAATACTTTACAAATATGACACATTGCAGTGTAAGTAATCATGTCTCACACATCAAAGGCAAGATGTGTATTATTCTCAGAGGTTCATATGGGCTGCTGGCATATTACTTTTTCACCTAAATTCAAATTATCTCTCTGTCATGAGCAGCAGTAAGCAAGTTACTTATTATTATTCCTATTAGTTATTTACATTTCTGTGAAGTACTGAAACTAAGTTCAGTGCCTGACAGTGACTGGTGAAATCATAGTGTAAAAGGCAGATCAGAACTGCTTCACATCAAGAATGTTCTAGAAGGTTCCAGGAATGTTACATGCACCACGTCTTCTGATCCTAAGGAAAGGGCAAGACACAGCCCCTTCAGCACCGAGCTAGATTTGTAAGCCAGTGAGGAGACCACAGGCAGGACTTATTCTACATTCTTCTAGTCTTCCTACATCCTTTCTTATTCTTTGAGAAACTGTTGCCTCATACAGAAAAAGGCAATTTAATTTTCTGTTAAAAATAATAAATAGTATTTAGGTATAGTTGTAGTATATGGTCCGCAGTCAAGACTTTGACCAGCTGCTCAGCAGTCATTGTAAGAGTCCTACTTCATATCTTTTTAATAATTTATATGTCTATACATATAAATACATTTTGCAAGATAAACTTGCCCATATAACTTTCAAAAAGCATTGACATTTCCAGTGGTTTTCCCAAAATATCATAATGCTTCTTTACATTACAAGTGTAGTGGTCAGAAAGATGCCGCCACTGCTCCCTTACCTCCACCTCTAACACAGATAATGATGCTGGTCTGTATGTGAGTACTTCGTACTAAACTGTGAATTTTGATATCCAGTAATAATCAGTGGTTTGAAAAATTTGTTTTCTCAGATTCCTTTAAAATATACCAATAGATAGCTGACCGTTTAAGTTCACGTGGAAGCAAATGACCATCATCTTTATGATCTTGTGTTCCATTTCTTTACTGTACCATCTTTGCTGAAAGTGTGTCAGTTTCCAAACTTTCCAAGCATTTCATGTTTTCCAATGGGCTCATTAGGTCACTTGTTCATGGCTGAAACATACTTCAGTTTTCATATACCAAAATATATCTTAGGTTTCAAAATTGTTAACTTACAGTCTAGACATTTGCAGTATGTAATTGATCTTTAAGTAATTAGTGGGTTTTGGTAAAGGCCTCTGTAATGGTATTTGCTTCAGAAGGGTTAAGTGTAGAAATTTCTTATCTTTTTTTTAATAGAAAAGATAATTTGGCTTAGAAAAGACATCTGACTGATAAAAAGTCAGACTGATTCTAAAATATCTGCTAAAAACATCCACTTTACATGATGGTATTTCACCTGAAGTAAAGGTGGGCAAATCAAATGATTTGCTGGGGTTTGAGGGTTTTGTTTTGGTAGTTTTCTTTGGGTTTTGGTGGGGTTTTTTGGTTATTGAAATGTGACCTTATGCTGGGCAAAGAAGTTATGAAAGAAATCTACACTTATATGCCAGTTCTCTAGCTGTATGGAGCATAAGTTAAACATTAGAAGATCCCAAATACAATGGTGACTATGCCTAAGTTGCATCTGTACTCAACCAGAAACAGGAGATTCCAGATGGAAAGGAGAATTAAGACAGTCATATTTATAGAGCACTTGGATCTCTCTCCCTCTGCTCCTATATTTTTGTTTCTGAATTGTGGGAGGCGTGAAAACTTATTTATGTTTTTAATGATAAGTCTTTTCACTGATTATTCTTACTTTTTATATTGCTACCTCTGGTAAGGAGGTGCCAGATGAGAAAAAAAATGTTTCTCGTGACCTTTCCTGTCCTGGAAAAAAAAAAACCTAAACCAACCTGCTTGTAATTTGTCATCTTGTTTACAAGTAAGCTAAGCTTTGCTTTTAAAAGGAGCTCCTCTTATGTTTTTATAAATTATATTTGAAGGCAGTTTTACTTCTGTCACTTGGTGCAGCTGTGCAGGGAATATGTTGGAGAATTTGATATATTATTGACATTATTTTATGAAAGCAGTGTCAGGTTTTATTTGTGCAGATGATAGCTAAGAGACCCAAGTGACTGGCAGTTATTACTGGGAACATCAAAGAAAATAAGCAGATGGGAATGAAATACACCCAAATATGGGACAAAAAAGTTATGCCAATTTGTTGAATTTGTTGTACACTGTGTTGAGACATAAGGCATTTAATGGCATTACAGATTTCCAGACCAGGTGTATTCTTTTAAATTGACTCGTTTTATTTAACCTGGCAGGGAAAAAATAAAAGAACATTAAAAAAAGAAAAAAAAAGAGAGAGAAAAAAAAGAAAGAGTGGTTCTCTTGATGACTTCTTCATACTGAGAAGCCCAGCATCTCAGCAAACAGGACAGCTGTTCCAGAGCACCTCATAACTTTATTTATAAAATGTAAAAAATAAGTACTAGAAACATCAGCATGGTTATTATATGGATGGCATACAAACTAGGAAATACATGTGTTTTAGGATGATGACTGAGTCACGCC
This sequence comes from Atrichornis clamosus, assembly GCA_013400975.1. Lineage (NCBI taxonomy): Eukaryota > Metazoa > Chordata > Aves > Passeriformes > Menuridae > Atrichornis > Atrichornis clamosus. Next base: position 13,136 of record WBMZ01010324.1, read on the forward strand.
CATTTTATAGGTTGCATGTTCCAGAAGGGGCAGCATGTTTGACACTTCAAGGATCTCTCTCAATTCCTGCACTTGCTTTGAGGAAAGGTGTACCCAGATGCTATTCAGCTGGTGTAGGGGTTGCGGGTAAAGGAGATGCCTCTCCAGTCTGTTACTGGACAAGAAAGATTGGTAGGGGCTATGGCCCTCAGATACTTTACCTAGTGAGCAGCTACACCTGAAGCCTTGCCCTGCTTTGGCTGTGCTTTGTTTCCACCTTGTGTGGACACAGGAATGAAACTTCACACATCTCCAATGTCAGAACATTTCTAGCCACTGTAATGCCAGTACACAGTAGAAAAGATTAGAAATGCAGTAATCTTATTCTCCTTGGATATTATCCTCCGTTCTCCAAACATTTTAACATTGTTAAATTTTCATGTCTGTGTACAAAACCTACAAATTGCTGCTATGAAAAAATTACCTTGGAGGGTACAAAATTTTTCTTGCCCAAGCCTGTGGCAGTGGATGTACTAATGAAAAAATTGGAGCAATTTGTTTTTATTGTTGGAACAAGAGGCCATAAATACATAACAAAATTTATCACCACAGGAAAGCAGCTAGAGTTAATTTTCAAGGTAAGTATCCAGTCTTATTTATCCTTTTTAATAATCTACTTCAAATAGTGATGATACAGGGCTGTTTAGCAGATCAAGTGAAGGAAAAGGAAAGCAAACATCATGATGTTTCAGATACTGTAATGAAATTTAATTTTATTTTTTTAATGACCAAACATACTGGAATAAGGAAACAAAATAATTTATATTGAAACAAGAATATGCTCTTGTGTAAAAAAATTGATATTCACAAAATTATATTAAATATATTCAGATTTAATGAGAACATGGTGTTACTAGGAAAATATGTTGTGTGGGTAGCATTAAGCATAGTATTCAAATCTTATAAATGAGTATTAAAAAAGGTATGACTTGCACACACAAACTCATATACTTATTCAGTTTTCATCTTACACTTTTTTCTTTGAAACCAGAGGCACCTGAAATATTTATTTTAAGTATGAAGACTTTTATCCCTTAACATGGCAGAAGCAGCTGATATTTCAAAAAAAGCATTAAGTATTGCTGGACTGAACTTGGTTTATAGTAACAAGTACTGTTGTTGACAACATTCTTAGGTCAGAGAACGAAAAATTGTACTAAATATTTAATATTGAGAACTAAATGATGGACCAGGTTGATAAAACAAGCATGAATACAATTTTTTCATATGTTTTGATGGCTGTAGTAATGTTTATATTTATATTCAAGAAGGTGAATCTCTATTTTGGCTTTGTTTATACAATGTAGAAACTTGTCAAGCATCAGAAAAATCAAAATGGAAGTTCCACCTAGCTGCAAATGTAAGGCTGGCATGTTTATAGCTCATGACTTGTTTTATGGGATCAATAAAGAACTGGCTTGTTTTTTTTAACTGGTCACATGAGTCAAAGCCAGCTGTGATGTACAATACCACAAATTTATCTTATAATTTGATTTATGGTTGCATGGAATCTGAGTGTGGATTATGTGTCACCTGCAGTTTATCATGTCATCAAATCACCCAGTTGCAATTCTGGCAATATATTTTATTCTAACATTATTACTGTATTATTACATAATTATTGTATTATTGCATGATGAACATTATAATATAATAATACAGAATAATACATAATAGTAAATAATACTACAAATTATAAATGTGTCCTCTTTATATTAATAATCTGTGATTTTTCTGATTCTATTCTGGCTAAGAAATGGTTATGTGTGTTAATACCACAGAACAGTTTTTGTTCAGTTGTATTGTATTTCACCCTCAAGATTTCAACCAACATTAGAAGAAGAAGGTATATTTGAAAATAAAATATGTTGACCCGACCAGAAAAAATATGCCTCATCTCTTAAATTCTGTCAATTTGCATTTATTAAAGAGGTAATTCAGCAAAATGAAGAAGGGGAGATCAGGACTGCTGTTTTGGGATCATTCCAACTGGAAACAATGATACACAGAACCCTTGACATCTAGAGGATGCTTCCATATTAATCAAAAAGACCCAAGTGATATTTCTGCCTTGGAGAAGCCTCAGACCTTGCAAGGAAATCCTCTATCCAGTATCAGCTACTGTTTAAATACGAAGGAGATGAAGCTTGGGAGAGGGAAATTGCAGGAGTTAAGTCAAGCTGGTGAATACTCAAACAACCATGTTAAATAATTTGTTGGAGAGAAGATGAAGTATGTTACCTTCTGAGCACTCATTTTCAATGTTTGAGCCTTCTTCTGTCACTTGTATACAGTTAATCACTTTGATTATGTTTTCAAAGGGCACTCTTTTAGGTTCTCTAGTACAAGCTGAGACTTGGTGCAACAGTGATACTCAACAAAGCTGATATAATATATCCAGGAACAAAGGCTGCCAGAAAAAAGATGGTATGTAGGATTATAGATTCAGTGAAGAAGATCAAAATTATCCGTGCTGGTTAGTAACTGTCAAAGGCAAAGCATCATAAAAGGAAAGCATTTCTTCCAAATCAGGTGTTTCAGTCTCACCACTGAACAGTACTGGTTCTTGTTATGGGGAACTGTGGGAAGATCATCTGCTCTCCCACTATAAATTTGTCAAAGTCTAGGATGCTCAGTGTAGCTATGGCTATCCTTTCCAAAAGGTTATGGAAGGAATGATTAGGTCAGTGGTAGCTGCTAGAGAAGGGCCATCCTCTTTAGTGTCCCTTTTCCCACCATTTCCCTGTGCCCCCAAATGTGGTCAGTTACAAGACTGCACAATGTTTTTCCATCTAAACTTTACCCCTCCTTTCAGTCAGCACGTTGTACACCTAAGGCTGTCAGGTTCTTGAGCAACGAAATGTCACTGTCTTCTGAGAAGCCCAGACCTGTCTCTGCCAGCAACTAAATCAGGAATGTGCTGGTTATCAGCATTTGAAGCAGATGTTCAATCTCTTGTCTTCAGGAGGTCTGACATAGTCACCAGATACATGCCAGAACTTCCAAGAATGAAGTTCTCTAATGACAACAGCTTACAAAATTGACTAGAAATGCAATCCTCTTCCCATGGATGAGCGCTAAATAAGAGAAAAAAATAAGTACAAGAAAAAAAAGAAATGAAAAAAAAAATTATAACCTATAGGGCACATATTCATAAAATCAAAAATTGTTGATGTCAGAATGTGTTAGGGGAGCACCTTGCACTTCTTGACTTTTGTTCTGACATTTTACACTCGGATGAACACGAAACGTTCATGGTTGTTTTTTTCTTACTTGGTATTGAAAGTGTTTTCAGAAACAAGCAAAACACACAACATTTCTGCAGCTGGTGTGCAAATAACCTTTTAGAAACTGTAACAGCCTTGGCATTTTTTTGAATTATAAAACCATCTTCAGACTGGATGAAAAATGATCAGCTCCAAAAGAACAAAGTTTGACAGCCTCAGGCTGTGTTCTCAGAACTTTTCAAATACACAGCAGAATGACAAATTTGCAAAACAGCAAAAATACCAAACTATGCCTTAGCAATGAACAACATTTTGTCCTGTACTTTGCCCAATATCACCTCTAAGACTGACTGAAAAATTACTTCTTGAATAATGCATTTGGAGAACAAATTCCATTGCTCCTCAGATGCGCTATTTAACATTTCTCTCATTATTCAACCAGCAACTCAAATTTTGTCGAATGTTACAATAACAATCTAGTGTGCTTTCAAGTCATGATCTGTCATTTCTAATTACTACAGAACTCCAATGTGGGACTTCCCCAAAATTAGATCACTCTTTCTGTTGATTATTTCACATGTATGTAGCTTTATGTGTGTCACACACGTGATACTCAGAAAAAAAAGAATTGGAAGTCAGAGTACTAATACATTTGGTAGCCATGTGGCACAATTTAATTAAAAAGTAGCATCAGCTTTCCTTAAAGAGAACTTGGAGAAATCATTTTGATTTTTAACTGGAGCGTTTTAGATTGAGTTTGTGGAGGGCGAAAGCAGAGATTCATTCAGAAAGCATAAGAGTCTGTCTCAGGATGTTGTGTATTTTCCTCCCCAGACATTTGAAGAAAGGGAAGCACACCTACCTGGGTGTTTAGGCAGAGAAACTATAGGAAACATAATTTAGAAAAACATTTGAAAGGGAATATATTATCAACAGAAAATCAGAAAGGACCAGTGAAAAGGAAGAAATAAAGAACAAATCCAGACACTTCAGCTGCTGTTTCACTAAAGAGCTAACAGAAGTCTCTCAGCAAAGGCAGAAGGTAGTCTCGATTGTTCATGAGTTTTTCTTCTTTTCGGTCATCAGAGAGAATCGGTTTTGATAGTGAAGTTCTTTACAGGACTAGGCAGCTAGGGCTCACACACGCTTTTGTTAATTCACATGTACTGCAATGATTTTTCCAAGAGTAGTTCTTTTGCACTGTAATTCATTCTGAGAGCTTGTTTGGAACTAGTTTGTTTGAGTTAGAACTTCTGCAGAAAGTCTTGTAAAGGGTCATGGGAAGATTGTTCCCTTGGTGCACTTGGAAGCAGTAGGAAATGTCACACAAACTGATGAGCAGTTCCAAAATGCAGAAGTCATACAGGAAATTGATTTTTATTGTACAATATCCTATGGAGTCCCTTGCTAAGTTTGTTTTATGAGGACTTGCCTGAACATGCAAAATTTTTATTTTTGTTATTATGAAGATGAATATTTGCTTTCCAGAATCACTTCTGCACTTTCCAGTCCTGGAGTGGTTCAGAGACACCAATCTGTAAGCTTCCATACAGTGTCCCTGACCCCGTGCTGGGTGGCATGTCTGTATTTCAAACTTCAAAAATGATATATTACATATCTGAGCTTCTGGATGGTCAGGACTAGGCTTGTTTGGGAGATGCTTAAGTCCGCTGATCTCCAAAGACCATTGCTTCCTTTCCTTTATCTTTTAATTTGCTAATACCTAGCTGTGGCACTTTGAATGCCCAACACCCTGGGCAGAGGAGTTGAGCTCCACTGCCATGCACCTCTTGAATGCCTTTGGAAGTATTTGAATGCCATTCCTGCTTAACCCTCTGCAGTTTTGGCTCACACAGAGTTGTCTGGGTCTGGAGAGCCTCTCACGCGGTATTTATGCCTTGCTGCCTGGCAAGACCCAGAGAGAGAGGAAAGGCAGAGACAGCCCCCTCCTTTGAAAGTCTGCTGACAAGGAAGAGTAACAGGAACATTTTCACCTCGTTTGGGGGCTGAAATCCTGCCTGGCCTCATGTCAGCTTCTCAAGGGAAGGGTTAGCAGGTCCTCTGTGATCTTTTGTCCCACAATGTACTTTCCATTAGAATTTGTCAGGATATGATGCATTAATTTAGCAGTACATTAATTTTCCTAGTGATTCACTAGAAGTAAAGCATAAATAATACAAAGGGTCTGTGAGGACAAATGCATTAAAGTGTTTAGATACAACAGTGGTGAGCAACTAAGATACAAATACAGTAAATAATGTACTAGATTAGTACGAGATTAATTTCCTTATTCTTCTTCAAAGTTATGATTGTGCAGAACTGTACACGTAACTACAATGACACTTGAATTTATGGAGCAGACTTCTGAAGCAACACAGGTCAAAGCATCACAGAGTAGGCTGCAAAGGTTTACACAGAAGGCGCACACCTCACTGGCCAATTTCTGCTAGCCTTATTCAGGATATAAGGATTTGTCCCTACAAGTGGTCTTACTGCAACAGATGCCTGCATGGAGTAACGTGCCATTTGCAAGTCCATTTGGAAGAAATGGTTTGAAAAGGAATGAAAATGGTTTGTAGAGGCAGTAGTCTTGAAAATAGACAAGAGCTTGATAGGTATTTAGAAATATTGACATCCTAGGAAACATTGCTTGCTTTCTCTTCCTGCATACGTAAATGCAAGGCAGCATGGCAGAGCTGCTGGTAGCCATGAAGTTCACGGCTTAAGGGTATTTCCACCACGCTACAGAACTCTGAACTGTTATACCAGTGCAGAGCTACTTGATCTTTTTTCTGTGTTACTTGGAGACTAAGTTGTTACCTATTAAAGACTTACATCCTTTAAAGACATAAGAAGGATCTCAGCTGGAACATATTTACAGCCAGGAAGATTATCCATGTTTGTGCAACTTGAGATAAATTACCTTCAGTGGTTTTAAAAGAGATCAAAGCTCCTAGTTATTTCTTCTTCTAGAAGCATGCTGCCCATAGTCAGAAATGTGTCTCATACGTGAGCAATGCATAGAGACTGCTTTTTAAGTCTTTCTTAAAAACTCTGAGAAAAAAACAAACCAAATAATCAGAATTTTTCTGGATAACATCACATATCTAACAGCTGGTCAGCTGCATGATGCAGTAACTACTTAGACCCTATCCCAGAAATATATATTTATATAAAGGTGTATATATATATATATATACTTTTTCTTAGGGTACAAGTTAACCCATTAGCTCCTGAAGAAAAAAATAAACAGCTTGGTTCCAAATTCTAGCTTCTTTGTAGCAAAGATCAGCAATTAAAAAAAAAAATTATTACTCTTCACATTCTTCATATTCCAGAGATATTGAAAAATATCTTTTTTTTCTACCTGAATTCTAGTTTTGAGAACTTTGATGGAATAGTGTAACAGTGACAGAATAGCATAGGTTATAAAGCAAGAGAAGAATATTTCTGTGTTTCACCTTTGGGGAAGAAAATGGATCAAGGAGAAGCTCGTGGGTTTGGGTGGGGAATCTGGATGATGATGGATGACTGTAAATCAACAAATCTCCCCTTAATTCAGAACCAGGAAGACAGAGGCAGAAGCTTTTCAAGAAGGAAGTCAGGGAACAAACCGTGTCTAAGCACTTAGTAGTTTTCTAGCAGTTACTAGTCTAACAACCCATGTAACCTGCTCCAAGGCTTTGCGTTAAGGGCTCTTGGCTTCTCTTCCACTGAAGTTGTGAAGGATCTCTCAGGGCCTTGAGAATTCTCACTGTAAAAACTAGTCAGACTACATCTTCTGAATAATCTGTGTGCAAATATACACGTGGTTAAAAATATGGCAGATGATATGAATGCTAAAGCTCAGCTTTCAAGTGGATATATTCCCAACAGATGCATGGAACAGATAAAAGCACATGGGATGTGATCTAGCTAACTCTGAGTTGACGGAAAGATCCGCATTGATTTCCAGGAGCTGCAGGTGAGTCTAACAGTACGTCAGAATTTCAGGGCTTGTTTATACACTGTAATCAACAGCTGAGCAAAATTATCATTCATAGTCAGTTTTGATCCTTAGTCTGCCCCTTGCTCCCTTCACAAATTATTCACATTTTTTCTGGTACATTTTCAAGAAGAAATTCGCCATGCATCACTGTAATGTGCACCATATGGCTACTGAGAGACTTCAACAAAAGGTGTATCAACATCTCTTGGCAAGTTGCAATTGGACTTGAAGAAAAGCCTTTCTTTTTTTTTTGGTTTTTTGGTCTGGTTTTGGTGGGGTTTTTTACATCTGCTTTTCTGGATAAATTTTCATGTAACATGAAAACATTATCCCATGATTTGGGCTAATGTCAGCAAGTTACATATCTTCCAGTCAAGGTAGTAGTAATACTTCCTACGAGGTGATTTAATGTATGAGAGCAGGGTGGGATTTTTTTTTACCCAAGACTGACAATGCATTCTTATGACATAAATGCTTATTTGAGAAGATCCTTTCTTATTTTTTTCCTCTGAACATTTTTAGAGACACTTGGGCCTGGCTGCCAGATTTCCAGAGGTAAAATGATACATTAAATTCAAAGTCATAGGAGAAGAGCAGTTAAAGCAGTTCACTACATTAATTTTTATTTCAATTATATGGAAATATAATCTAGCCTGGGAAATATGTGAAATTGCTCAGGGTCACAGAATAACCCACTTCATGTCCATGTTAGCAAGTTACAAGTTGCAACAAGTTAAACATCTCTCTATTGTACAATCTGCATGTATTTCACTCATAATTACTCTGTTTCTGGTAAAAGTAGCAGTAGACAAGCCATGATATAGTTCCATGTAGAAAAACGCCTTTATTTTTATGTCACTCTAGTCTTTTACTGTTGCTTGCTTTGGCTCACTCAATGTGCTCAAAAGTCAGAATAATAGATTTCTTTCATTCAGGAGAAGACTTTCCTGAGGGTAAAATTTTACCTTTGCTATTTAAAACCAATAAATTGCCTGCCCAGAAACAATACAATCAATAAAACAGACACTGAACTAGGGATGAATAATAGCATTTTCAGTCTAGAAAGAAAAGAAACAAAATAGGCACATGGCATCCACATTTGTGCCTGTGGATGTCTGTGGTATTTGATGCTAACTGAAACTGGTTGCTTTTTTCCCAAAAACACCAGATTTTGCTCCATTCCTGTTGTAGTTTTGTATCTTCTCATACTTCATCCCTGAGACCCAGTAGAGCAATTGAACCCCTGCCCATCAGCTTTATTGCTGAAGAAGAATGAATGTGTGCGTTACTAGGATGTATCACTACATTACTTTAGTTGCCTCAGGTATTTTTACAATGAGGTTTTCTTTATGATGTATAAAAACAGAACTTTGGAGCTGTAAATGAAGTATGAATGTGCTTGGAAATGAACGATTTTGTGAATTTTTCAAGAAAGTTGGAAATTAAAATGGGAAAAAAGTGACAAGACAGATGCTTTGTGTAGACTTTGATTGTCCTAAAGTACCTACCTTAAGGGGAAAAGCGGCAAAGCAAAATTATTGATTAAAACCCATCTCATTCTTTCATGCAAGCAAACACACTGTGGTATGTTCTAAATAGATTAGAATCTGTATCCCTCCAGGTGGGAAAATGGAAACAAAAAGTGTTGCTGCAAACGCACTAAATGGATCGTGACCTGATGGAACAGTTATGAGTAAGGAGCCTGGTGTTCAGTGTGCAAGGATGCACAACTACAGACCAGATACCAACAGGACATGCTGAACTTTATTATGAAACCATGACAGAAGCATTTAAGGGGTACAAATGAGTTATCCCTCACGTGTCTGCCACACAAGCCTTTACAAAAATCTTACCACTACAGGAAAGGGAGAGAAAAATGATATTTTTCTGCCCAAATGCATGTTTTGATATGAAGTTATTTCAAGAAATGCAACAACACAGTGAAGTACAGAGTTGCTGCAGAGTACAGAGAGTCACAAAAATCATTTGTGAAAGCTGGAAGCTGGAATTATGGGAATCTATTCCAGAAAACATGACATTCTTAGTCACTAAGCTGTCATGTGTTTTCATTGCTTTCGGCTGTTTCTCTCAAATTTCTAATAGGCTTGCTTTATATCTGAGCCTCCAACCTCACTTTTTGGTTTTGTGATATAGTCAGAGATATATTTGGAGAAGGATGGAAAACCAACTTCTAGGTTCAGGGGAGTCAGCCTTAATCCAGAGAGTTTTTATAACATACAGCAATGCAATATAACAAAGCTGTAAGCATGATGCTTTTGTGATGCTGGGAGCAGTTTGCAGGTGAGATGCACACCAAACAGACCTTTCAGAGGTGGAGGTAACAGGTCATCAGGAGTGTTCATGCTCATCATTTATAAACTTTTTTTCAAAGCATCAGCATGAGAAAAAAAAAAACAACAACAAATGTTGGGTTGGATGGGGCTTTGAGCAAGCTGGTTTGGTGAAAGGTGTCCCTACCCATGGCAGAGGCATTGCAATGATCAAGGTTCCTTTCAAAACAAACCAGTCTGTGATTCTAAATACGGATCTGTTACCCAGCATTTGATATTCTGGGCTTGCCATGTGGCAAGATATATCACCTGATTGTGAGTCATAAACCTTAGCTATAAATTGAGTTGAATGATAAAACTCAGGAAAGAGTGACTTCAGACTGAGTGCGACCAAAACCACTTCTCTCCAAAACATCTGAAATATATAGAAGCTTAAAAAAGGTAATCCTAAAATGATCAGATAAGAGATGCACTTCTGGCAACCTCTAATCAAAAAGGATACCATTAGTGAAAAGCAGGGGAGAAAAAAGACCAAACTTCAAACACAGCTTGAGAGACTGTCTGCTAAAGATGTCGTACTGTCTCTAGAAGTTGCCCAAGGGGATTGCCTTTTTCCTATATTTAGGGAAAATTTGTATCGCTTGTCATACAGATAGAGGCACATTAGAGGAGGATGAATTAAAATAATATTTTATTTTCTGAGCATTTTGAAAATCAAGCATTAAACATGATATCCAGAAGATAGGCATTGCACATGAGCCTGACTTCCAACCCTGGTCGTAAGCTACAGTTTATCTTCAAGAACTGAGATCATGGATAAGCACACTATGTCAGGAAAGAGTCCACAGAGTTTCTGTAGAGAGAAATGTTGCCTGGATAACCTTCAGGGGTCCCAGGAGGATGCTGTTCAAGGCCCTGGGTTCTTTCCTTCTCCTTCTCTCCCCCAGCAATTTATCAGCCCTCGCACAGGCAGTGTCTTGATGGATGTCTATGAGCATGGAGACAAAAGGCGATCTGGTGGAGTTAATATATTTGTCTCAAAAAGCCTTTGAACACATTTTTAATTAAAGGTTATTAAAGAAAAAGAGTTGTCACGAGACTGGAAGAAAAAATGTTTTATTGACTGAAGTTTATTAAGTAGGAAGCAAAATGTAGGTCTTAAAGATCAACTTTTACAGTGTTGAAGGATCAACAATGGGATCCCTTAAGGATCAGAGCTGGAAGTGGATTTATCAAATCACCATTATTGAAACGCCATCAGTGATCTGGAAAATAAGCCAACAATGAAATCTCAAAATCTGAGAGAATGTAGAGATCTCGCAAACAACCAAATTCTTTCTAAAGGGCTGCAGAAAATCCCTCTTCAGTAAAGCTTGATTCCCTCAGTAAAGAAGTGTCAGATGAGTTTCAGTGTAGCCAAATGTAAGGCAAAGGGAAAATAATCTAAACTCTGCTTACCTGCGACTGAACTCAGTGTTAGTGGTTACACTTCAGGCTCTTGGTGCTGTCTCAGCATATTGTGCAAAAATAGGCCAGAAAAATTTTGGGCATCTTTAGAACAGTATAAAGAAAAAAAACTGGGACAATCATTTTGCCACTGTATAAAACCTCAAGGCACCCTCTCTCAAGTAGTTCAGCCTAAGGACACAAGATATAAGAGAAGGTGCAGAAAAGACAACTAAATGGCCAAGAAAATGGAGTAACTGCCTTAAAAAGAGAGACTAAAAGGTGCGGGACATCAAACACCTGTTAAGAGACAATGCCTTTCCATAATCATAATGTTCTGTAGTGGTATATCTTGTCAGGAGTTAAAAACATAAAATAAATGCCTTAGGAAAGTTAGAGTCCAAGTGACAGCAGCATCACTACCTTTATTATCACCCTTCAAAGTGGCATTAGGTTATTTTCTATAATTTTGCCTGAAAGTTTAAAAAAACTATCCAAACAAGAAAGTGTCTATCCTATAGTTCTCCCTGCTTACAATAATAATAATATTATACCAAATTAAAATCTGAGAGATCGAGAGCACTCATCTTTTATACCCAGGTATTCATTTTGCTACCAGACAAACCACCAGGAAGTTTTCTTGAAAAAATTAAGACAATACAATTTTATTCTGGCTTTTCTGGTTTAGCCAATAAAATGTATAAACAAGTATGGAGTTTGCCATATTCCAAGTTAGATTCCTAAATGCAAAAGTCAAACAGATGCTAGAGCAGCGTAAACAGACATAAATAATTGGAGAAAACAAAAATTATTGCTCTGACCAAGAGAAATAAGCCAGTGTCCAGGCATAGAGAAATTATTGCTTGTCAGATTGACAGCTGGCAATTTTATTTGTTTCTGCTTTTTCTCCAGCCAAATTCCCTATCATTTTGGGTTTTACATTTTATTAGAAATTGCAAGCCAATTCAATATTTGGCCCAATTTTTCTAGACTGTTAAAATGGTGGATCCCTTGCTATCAACAGAAAAGAAAAAACATAAATGCTTTAACCTGTGGCTCTTGCCACAGGAAGTATTAGAAGCAACAATTGCTAAATGTCAGGAACAAGTTCTTGGTAATCATATGGAAAATTATTTTGAAATATAAAATGGAAACTCTTTTCCTGAGCAACCTGATGCACTCCAATAATTGATGCTTCTTGGCATTAGAGAAGGAAATTCAGTTTTATACCTGACTGAGAAAGACACGTCAGGTGCATCATAAAGCAAAGATTTAGGTCTGTTGCAACACACATTTATGTTCATGATTATTTGGGGCCAATAGCATCACAGAGGTAGTTCAGGGCATTAGAAGGAACCTTTGAAACAAGGGTGGAGTTAGGCTAAAAATAAATAAAAAAGAACTATGACAAGTAGTAGTGGAGGGGGAAAACCCTGCAGTGGCAGCAGACCCTCGATGGAGGAGCCTCTCCAAGAATGCCATGTGTGGCCCAGGGCTGGCAGCGTGGGCAGCACCTGGGACCCCCCACCCCAAGCTCTCTGGGATCCTGGGGACTTTCCCACCAACCAGACTGTGTGGAGCTGCAGGGTCACATGTAGGACCAGAGAGACCATAACAGCCTTGGGAGGGAGGGGAAAAATGGGGCAACCTGTGCTCCCCACAGAGAGGATGGGAACCTGTCCCCACAGCTGTAGTGGGTGCAGGCGTGTGCGGGTGGGGTGTGTGCCCGTGGCAGGGCAAGCACTTGTGTGTGTATGGGGTTAGAGCTTTTTGTTATTGATCCTAGAAGGCTGTTTCAAGAGCTATAGGCGTTTATTAGCATTTCATAATTTGTAGCTCACTGATTGCCAGTTAATTACCATAGAATCATAGATTGGGTTGGGTTGGAAGGGACCTTTAAAGCTCATCATGTCCAACACCTGCAATGAGCAGGGACATCTTCCCCTAGATCAGTTTGGTTAGGGCCCTGTCCAACCTGATGTTTCCAGGGATGGGGCATCTACCACCTCTCTGGACAACTTGTAGAAAACACAGTGCTGTAACTGCAGTTAATAAATCAATAAAACACCTCAATTCTGATTTGTTTAAACTATATGAAACGTGCAGGTATTTCCCTGTGACAAAATTTTACTGAACAACATAGGCATTCTATTGAACTGATTGAGATCAATAATATTTTGGGTCATGAACTTAAGTACTTGCTGGCTTCTGGGTCAGTGATTTGTAAAAAAAAAAGATGCACAAACTGTATTACTGGTACTTTTGGTGTGTTATCAGAATGGCACAGAGTAGAAGAGCAAGGCAGGAGGGAAAAAGGGGTCAACACTGACTTCCTGCTAGTCCCAGCCATGAGACAAATTAAAATATTTGTGAAAATAATGACCTCAGTCCCTGGGACAAGGACCTGATAGGACTCGTACAGTTTGGTAGGGGGTAAATTGCATTCTGAATTAGCTAAAGCAAAGAACACTATGAGAAAATTCACTGTTTGTGCTTTTGCAGCTGTTTATGTGACAACTACTGACTGTGCTTTAAGAGGGGGGTGGGGCAATTATAAACGGGGAGGGTGAAATTTGGCAGCCAAAGGGACATGTGACTGACTGTAAAGGAAAGTGGATGTGTGCACAGGCAGCTGCTGAGTGCACTGAGCCTGGGAAAGCCTGGCAAGCTGAGATGAAAGGCCACTGCAGGGAAAAAAAATCAGTAATACGAGAACAGGTCTGGGAAGCCTGAGTGGTAGTTCCTGCTGAGGACTGGGATCCAGAAATGTGGGGAGGATATATCTCCAAGTCAAGCAAGGGTGAAGATGAAGAATGCAGTGCAACACCTATTCAGACACAAAAGCCAAAACAAAACCCCACAAAACAACCTGGCCATCACTAATGTGGGGAAGAGAAAGAGGTGAATTATGTATGGGTCTTCAGAGTGAATATATTATTCATATAAAGTTTAACACCACCGTGGAAAAAAAAGGTTTTGTACTATGATGCCAGATCACAAAAATAGATCATTATGGGGAATAATGAAGGGCTAGGGGATTTTATGAAGAGCATGAGAGTTGTCAGGTACTCCCAGTGTTTCAGAAGACCTCAATGAAGAAACCCAGATGGGAAATCTTCAGGCCCATCTACGAAACTTATTAAAATGTATAGACAAAAGGCAGTAAGTGGGGTTATCGTTCTAGAAGGTGTGAAAATCATAAAATTAGAATTTAGATCAGAACAAAAAGGTATTTAATGCCATCAGTGTAGCAGTTTTTGATCTGATACATGATTCCTCAAAGAACCTATCATGCTGTATAATACAGGAACCACTCAGTATGGAAATGCAGGTATTTATGTCTCAAGTACTGACAGGATAGGGGCAGGAGGCACTGGACCGATTGCCAAGGAAAGGTAAGTCACATGTGTTATCTGAAGGTATGAAACAAGGCAGGTGTCAGCTGGAGGATGGTCTGGAAAATAAAAGTGTGGGGGAAAGGCAGTTAAGTCTCCAGCAAAGATGGTTAAAACCACTTTTACCAGAACACAATGAAACGACTTGGCCCTCGGTGTCTTTAAGGCTGTGGTTGTGCATTTGTCTGTTACACAGGTTGATCATTGGTTTAAGAAATTGACAGATATGTGGGAATAGAGAGTGGCAGTGTACACACACAATGCTAAAAATTATTTGGTTAAACTATGCAAACAGGGCAATTTTTCTCACTGATATTAACCCCCTCCAGTTTGGACAGTTATTGTGAGATTTTTTTTGGAGAGGCCCTTTTATAAAAAATTCTGTCCATGCGTTGTGCCAATCAGTATTGCGACAAAACTGAGCAAAAGAGAAAACAAACAAACAGGAAGAAACACAGCCCTGACTCATTATGCAGGTTTGGCTTAAGCACACTAAATTTTCCTCTCTTGTGGGACCTCTGGTCCATTTTCCAATCAATCAAGAAAATTAGGTTACCTCTAAGTATGTAGCCCTGATCCTATGCCTGCCACACATGCAGTCAAAAGCATGTGTGTGTGCATTCACACACTCAATCTGAGCCGCAATGTCATTCCCTTTGGAAATGATGAGACACTTTCAGGAATCCAGATGCAGAGAAAATTCCTGCATGGGTTTTCCTTCAGGTTATGAGATAATGATTTCTTTTCCTGGGAAGTATCTCAGCATCATATCCATCATTTTCCCCCATGACTGTAGCAAGGAAACAGAGGAGTAAAAGTGAGTTTTGGCCCAGGGCTTTACTTTCCTTCCGGTGAAGACTAGCTTGAACTTGGACTGTTGCACACATAAAGAATGTAAAGTTCCTGCTCTGTACATTCAAGCTTACCCGAGCTGTAATGAGATGAAAATACATTCTTGACTCATGTATTTTACGTATATTGTATTGCCCATGAAATCCTATCTTTCCACAGAGACTGTCAATCATGCATTTACATTGCGTGATGAAAAAGGATACTGTTATTTTGAAGGATTTCTCATAAAAAACACCAGCTACAAAACATCATGGAGAAAAAGATAATAATAGGGTTAAATAATGAAAAAAACCACAAAAATTTTCTCTCTCAGTATATCAAGGTCAGCTGAAATAACTGCTCTGAATTTAGGTTTAAAAGTAGATTTTCAATTCAGGGCCTTTGCCCACCAGTTCCTTAAAATGGTTTCCTTGTATAGAAGCCAAGGTTTGCCATTGGTTCTGGGTTTTTTAAGTACATAACATTATAGTTAGTCTTGTCAAATGTTTTCTATTTGCTACTGGGTGACTATCAAAATCTTGGCTTACAGACTAGGTAGGGAAAGCACATGTCAGTAGTTTATCCAGGGATGCAAACCTGATAGGTGTAAGTCCATTGTCACTGTACTGCTCCAAGGTACATTGCAAAAAGATACAACAGCACACTGCTCAGGATGTTGTGTTGGATTGGCCCTAGCTGGATGCCATGTGTCCAGCAAAACCACTCTGTCAGTTCCCTCCTGAGCTGGGCAGGGAACAGAAAATGCAATGAAAGGCTCGTGAGTCAAGATAAGGGCAGGGAGAGATCACTCACCAGGTACCGTCACAGGCAAAACAGACATGACTGGCAGAAATGATGTTAAAATAAATTTTCAGATCAGAGTAATGAAATAAAACCAAATCTTAGAAGCACTTCACCCTTCTCTTCTTCCTCAAATTCACTCCTGCCAATTTTCTCTCCCTTCTTGCCACCAGCAGCTCAGGGGGGTGAGGAAAGGGATCAGTGGCTAGTTCATGACACATCACCTCTGCTGCTCCTTCCTCCTCAGTGGGAGGACTCCTCACAGTCCTCCCCTGCTCCAGCACGGGCTCCCTTCAGTGGGAGACAGTCCTCCACAAACTTCTGCAATGTGAGTCCTTCCTACAGGTTGTAGTTCTTCTAAACTGCTCCAGTCTGGGTCCTTTTCATGAGGGACAGTTCTTCAGGAACAGGCTGCCCCAGCATGGGTCCCCCACGAGGTCAAAAGTCCTGCCTCCAAACCTGCTCCAGCTTGATCTACTCTCTCTACAGGGCCACAGGTCCTGTCAGGAGGCTGCTCCAGTGCCAGCTTTCCACTGGGTCACAGCCTCCTTCAGGTATCCGCCTGCTCCATGCGCTGCAGGTGGATCTCTGGTCCGCCACAGACCTCCACAGACTGCGGAGGCACAGTTGCCTCACCGTGGTCTTCACTATATCTGCAGGGGAACCTTTCCTTCAGTGCCTGGAGCACCTTCTCACCCCGCTTCTGCATTGCACGTCTGTTTCTCTCACATATACTCACTCCTTCCTCTGACTGCTGCTGCTTTGCAGCTTTCTTTTCCCCTTTCTTAAATTTGTTATCCCAGAGGTATGAGCACTGTCGCTGCTGGGTTCAGCTTTTGGCAGTCTGTCCTGGAGCCAGCTGGCATTGACTCTGCCAAACATGGAGCAAGCTTCTGGCAGCTTCTCATGCAAGCCAACTTTGTAACCCCTTACTACGCAAAAAATACACCTGTAAACCTGTAAAGGAAACCTATTTCTTTGAATGCTTGATGCCTCAATGTGATTCTGATTTCAAGCCCAGAATATGTAGGCTAGTACTAAATTTATTCCAAACCCAGGGTTCAACCTATGTCCCCTGCCTCAAGACAATGTTTTCAATTTATAAAAGTGAAAGGGACATTCCCAAACAGCTGCCAAGGATCTGGATGCTCATATTGAGTAATCAGTAATAAATAGTCTCAATTGCAAAGTGAAAAGGTACAAGTAATTGTGTCTTGTTTCATATTCTTTTATGTTCAGTTGGCTTTAGATTCTGACATATAATCCAAAAATAATTTATACATTGTATTACAAAAAAAATTAAATGTACATTTGGTCAGCTTTTGATATTTATGAAAGAACAGTTGAATAAAGTGTCCTTTAATTTCATCTAGCAGGGCTTTGCATGGCATTTTATGTTTCTAAACATAATTTTACAATACATTTTCCCTTATATATAAATCTCGTTGTTTGAATTTCCTAGTATGTATGTCATGATCATCATAAATAATTTTAAATTTCTTTGAAATCTCTTAAAACCCACTGATCTAATTTCTACAATGGTTCAAATAGACAAAGAATCATGGGTTCAAGTGATGCTGTGCCAGAGGAGATTTAGATGGGGGTTTTTTTCTATGTTGATTTTCTAAATTGATCACAAAGGAGAGGAAAGTAATCAAATATCAAAGACTGACCCTCAGTTCTAAGTAAGACAACAAAATCATTGCTATTCAGTGAAGCAAAATTAGCCCCTAAATGGAGCTTTGTACCTGCACTATTGCTGCTTGTGTGTTCTTGAGTAAGAGGTCTTGGTCCACCTGTGCACAGCTCAAATGATCTTTGAACCTTCTGTGTTTTTGCATCACAGTCTATGCAGTCTCTCTTCCTGTTCAACCCCTAAGAAAAGCCTTTAAAAATAACTGCTTGGGTGTACTTACTAAAAAAGCTTGTGCTTCAGTCCTTTCTTTCTTTGTCTCTGTATCTTTTCCATTCCAGACATTGCAACCTGCTCCAGCTGCTCCAAGCAACCCGGGGGGCACAGCTATCCCCAGCATGGAGCTCACCTCCCCTGCCTTCTGTGTCCATCACAGGGTGCTGCTGGTGACATCTCCCAGGGTAAAATCCATCAGTGTTCACCCTGAAGTGTCAGCTGGCAGAGTGAAAAGGATGTGCCATACCACAAAATACCCTTTAGAAGACAAGGCAGCATTATAATGTATATTAGGAAAGAAAACCAACTAAATTGCAAAATCACAAACAAAACAGGACGTCAGACCTTCCATGTTATGCAAACTCCTGGATATTTTCAGTTGTTTTTGAGAGAAACCCTGTCACTATCATCTCCCTGGTCCCGCTTCTTGTTTTCCCTGGTTTTGGGGTCACACGATACTACATAATATATACATATATACATACATATATATAGATATGTTTATACTTATTTATATATATAGATATGTTTGTGCTGCAGGGCAAGGGATGATGGAAAACAAAGCCCAGATCTGCAGAAAAGTTGCATTTTCTGTCAGCTGTGTATTGTTTTCTCAGGTGGTACCAGAAACCCAACCAGTTGTAGCTGCCTTTACCGTTGGATTAATAAAGTAGGTTTTTTACCCCAGAGAATTTTATTTTCCAGGTCCTTGCCAAAGCAACTTTCAACTTATGTGTGGAAGCATCTGCCTGTCCTCTATTCACTGTCAGAACAATTTACAGTCAAGTGTAGCAAAATCTTCTCCCAGAACAATTAAAAAAAAAAAACCTCCCCTAACTTGACACTAATCTGGAATTATCACTGTAACAGTCTACAACTTTTCAATAATTGCTCCAAAGATGGAGCTAAAATTGGCTTGCCTGGGAATGTGTTGCAAAACCCAGCTATGTCTGTCTTTCATTCATTAAGGCATTGAAATATTTCCCCAGAAGACAAGGATTCAGAGATGAACAACTGCTCATTCTACTGAAATAAAGCCCAACATCTGCTTCATTCTAAGGACACTGCTATTTGCATTTGAAATTACAGTTAAATGAAAAGTATGTTATTTTCTGGCATAAAACATAATTCTAAAGATGTTGCAATTCAGTCTGCATTCTTTTTCTGGATTCTAATTGTGCTTATAAATGACATTCCTATTTTGTATGAAATTGTGAAACTTTTTACAGTATCCAAGTGGTAGTCTGTCTCATAATGAGATGCCATAAGGACAGATCCTTTCCATTCTTCTAAAACACTGTTTCTAGAATAATTACTCATTTTAGCTTTTTGTTTGTCTATGTCCTAGTTGTTTGACCATTCACCAAAGGGGAAAGAACATGAAATTAATTGTATGCCAAGAATGGGGCCTCTGCCCTCAGTAGTAGCAGGATATCAAAAAGAAACTCTTGTCCTTCAAGCTTGTTCAAAAAGCTGTGTGTCGAATAGCTGTTCTCCTGTTTGGCATAAGAAAGAAATAGGAAATGAATGTGAGTTGAAGCCTTTATCTGCTCTGAAATCTTTGAAGCACTTCAGCATTTGTGAGTACATTAGTGAAAGCCTATGAAAATGTTTCTTGTCCTTTGTTGCAAACCTGCTGATTGGTTATTTCTTTGATTGCTGCCTAATTCTGGCGTCTGTGAGAAACAATGAATGTTAAGAATCTAAGTTTTAACGCATTTTAAAATTTTCTCCTATACTGTCTTAGAACAATGTTCTGCCCTCCTTGCCTTTCTAAGGTGTTGGAATGTGAAACTGTCAATGCTGGACTAGCCTAAAAGATTCAGGCAATCCAGCATCCTCCATCTGATCATAGCACATTCTTAGGAAAGAGTATAAGACACCAGATTTGTAGAGATAAGGCTAAAGCAGTATATGTGTTTCTTACTGGAAAATCCCCTGTGGCAAAGTATGCTTGCTTTTCTGTAACTGTGGGAAAATGTGCTTTTTTTGGTTTAGGTCCTGAGGGCTACAACTATAAATGGTGTTATTTGTCAGCCTTAATCTCATGAGGACAAGAGAGATCTTTATGGAGATTTTCCTTTCCATCACTCTTGGTGATCAGTGTGCATGATAAATTGTGATTAAAAAGTGTCCCCTGACATCACTTTCCTTAGGGTTTTAACTAGCATGTGGATTGTTTCCTGTGAGATGGAGAGAGATTTCAAAAAAAAAACCAAAAAACTTGCACTTTTGCAACTTAAACTGTTTCCAAGTAATCTCCATTTTATAATGAGAAAGTGACATACTGTAACTTCAGGGGTGGTATTTCTGTTTGTTTAGTGATTGGATTGACTTTTGTAGAGTCAACATCATTTACAGGGGATGAGGCTCTCAATGGTGGTATACCTATATTTGTACATTAAAGACTCTTTTATATTTATCCAGGGCTATTCTTTCACATGTCATCAAATGAAGTCCTACCTCCGACCATGGGTCAGAAAGAGGAATTGGTATCTTGCCTATCATTATTTTTGGTTAGAGTTAGAATTTTAATTTTATCTTTTTCTAGTTCTCTTTTTAGTCTCCTTTTATCCATTTACTTTGCCTTGCATCTTCATGCCATGTTTGCTCTCTTGTTTTTTCTTGCTTCCTGCTCTCCTTTCTTACCACAAACAACCCTAACTGCACAGGTAATCCCATAATACTTTAGCTTTGAACTTTTGAACCATAAGTGTGTTCCAAAGCCCTCAAGCTAGAGACAAAACATTATTCCTGTCACTTTTCTGTCCAGAGAGAGTTGCATAGGCAGTCTGTAGCAGGCATGTAACTTAGATTTTTTTTTTTCACTGTGTCCTTAGGTGGTGTAAATCAGCATTTCTCTTCTACAAAAGTCAAGAGAACTTAGAGCAATTTGTGTCAGTTGTAAGAGCTGACAATTAAAAGCACTGTATTTCGAATGCAGAGGAAATTTTAAAATACAGATATCTATTTTCCACAGGAAAAAACCACTGAGAACAAAGTCAGAGTCTGACCCTTCTTGTAAGACTTGCATTTTGATCCATCCTCTCTCCTGCTCTGTCAGTGTACATGTATAAGAAGGTCTATCCTCTGTCCCCTCCAGCCCTCACCCAAGTGTTACTCTTATATGAGTAAGCTGCTTCATGATTATTCCTGTGCCACATAAAATCATAGAAATATTAAGGTTGGAAAAGACATCCAAAATCAAGTCCAACCTTTGACTGAATACATGGAACATCCACAAACCCAACATGATACCTTGCTGAAGCAATGAAATGCACATAGAAAGTAGCTCTCACAGGCATTGATCAGGTATGTTGAGAGACCATAAACTGGATATTATTAATGAAGCATTCCTAGATTTTATTGCATCTGGCAAAAAGCCTGATCTTTACATTAATGATCTTGGACCAATGTTAAATAAGTAATTATAACTGCTAGGGCTCCAAGGGATGAAATACTCTTTTTTAATTAATTAATTAACTGAATTAATATTTGACATGTCTGTAACCCTCTTTGTCCTCCTTTTGGTGAGTCCTTTGGACAAGTAAATTAAGTTTGATATGGATCTAACTCACCTCAGTGTACAGATGGATGGAAAATATTGCGATATTTCTACTCCTGACTGGTCACAATGACTACTGTATTGCTTTATTTGTGACAATTGTAAAAACCTTTGTCTATCGGATGCTGAAAAGAGCTTAATTTAACTTTTCACATGGTTTTGAGGGGATATGTCAGCCAAATAGTTTATTTCTTTTGCTTTATCACATGTGACTTTAACCTGTTAGTTGACTCTCACATACCCTTCCTGAAGAAGAAAGAATTGACTTTGAATGCAATGATTTTATCATTTTGCATCCTTTGGTAGAACTGGGATACAGAGGAAAGCCCATCTGTGGACATGATTCATCTTCTTCTCATGTTACCGGGTAGCTCAGTACCTTTTCTTTTAAGGATAGGACTTAGTCACAAGGAATGAAAAGTAAAAATCTCTAGAATATGAAAGTCAAGAAAACATTGTTTCCCTTAATCCGATCTGAGTTTCATGTATTCACAGTCTTCTGATCCCACAGGAAGTGCTCCAGAGATAATTCTTTGTGTAGCACAACCCAGAAAGTTTTGATAGATCTATTTAATTCTGAAAATGATTTCTTCCCGTGAGGAAGTAAAACAAACAGTAAACTGTCATTATACTGTAAATCCATTCACTACAAGTGCCCAACCACCTTTCCTCCTTGTCTTCAGAGACAGGTGGGCTCAACTTGGTCTGCGATCTCTTACTCTGAGAAGCCTATTCCTTTCTAATGACTGTTTAGGAAGATTTGACTCTAAGCTTAAACACCTTAATCAGGTTAATTTCAGCAAATTTCGATGTCTTAACTAATGCTTCTGCCCTGGTATGTGTTCGCTTTAAGTGGCCTATGATACATCGGAGCCCAGTCTCTGTTGGTAACTGTGTGGGGCATCCATGCCCCTAATCCAAGTGAATCATTTAGGTGAAGAACATCCCTATACTAAATGCCACAAAGTGATGTCAATACCTTTTGTTAGGTCATATTTTCCTCACTGACATGAAAATGTAGTCATGTTTCTATACAGGGTGCCAAATAAATTATGCTTTAATTTGGAGATCTGCCTCAGATATCTCCATGCTACAGAGTGAAGGAATAAAAACTACACACATTAATCATTGTCCTGCTTTCCATCACTCTTTCCATTAATTTTCTTCCTTCAAAGTTTGGTTGGTTTTTTATGTTTTTTTTTTTTTGTTTTGTTTTTGTTAGTGTTGCATCCTGGCAGGGAGAAATACATTATGTTTATGCTTTGGGTCCTTTGGTCTTTTAAAAATATGGTAATGTCTATACAGATTATTCCTGCAGCTCCTGCTTCTCTGCAGATTAGTACTAGTACCTTTAAAAAGCAGCTCACTTATCCAGCTCCTGTTTTAATAGGGCAAGGAACCTCTATTTATTTTGTCTGCCCTTTCTTTATAATTAATCTCTTGACAGTGAACTATGTGAATGCTTGGCTTTTATGATCCTCAGACTGGTGCTGACTCCTTTCTCTTATACTTCTTATTTTTTTTAATCTATTGATGGAAACCATTACATTACAATAAAAGTTTACTGTTGGGACAACTTAATCCTGTTGCAATTTTCTTGTTTTCCTGTAGGAACTTAGTTATTTTAAAAACAAGCAGCCCAAACACTTTGAATAGCACAGTAAGAAGTTTTGCTTTGCAGATGGATGTGGTTTGCACAGTTCCACCAGTCCTCAGAGAAGCTTCTCATCCTAAGACACCAGATAGAAATGCAGGTATTGTTTCCCAAGCAGGAAAATAGCACATTTTCAAGTCTGAGAGGTGAAAATAAAAACAAAACTGAAGCTGTACCCACTGATTTTCCTCAGGAAATCAGGAATGCAAGTAAGTTTGCTTCCTAGGGTATTTGCTCCAGGAGTTCTGTCAAGAAGTTCCTAATTCTGAAAGAAGACAATAGGTGTGAGGGTGGTGATGGTGTAAGTGAAGGAGAGGGGATCCCCAGACTGTAGCTGTGCTACTTTCCCTTCCTTCTCAGTAGGTCTGCTTTAGAGAGACTTGCATACCTGCTTTTCTTCAGTGTGGAAACTGATGTGGTTTTGGCTAAGTTAAATAACCAAATTGGTTTTAGTGCCGTTGACCATCATATTGGAAAGATCTACTTGATTGAGGATTACCAGAGTCTGCTGAGTAACTTTGACAAGGCTCCTTTTGGGGAATAGTTTCCCTGAGCTATCCAGATGTTTTACCTTGCCTGTCCTTGTATTCTTGATAGCTTCTGCACTGAGTCCTCCAGAGACAAAGACAGCAGTAGGAGGCAAAGGATCTCCCTCGGGAGCAGAGGACATATGGCAAGTTCAGAAACTGTTGGGAAGGATTGAGGAACACTTGCAGCCTGGAAGGTGCCATTTGAATTAGTTCTGCAGCACGCGTGATCTATTGGACACAAATGCAGAGGAAGCTGTATTTGACAGCTGTTCCATTATGTGGCTATATTTCAAATGCTTTTGATCAGGTTTAACTTTTAGCTTACTTAAGTTTACTGCTGCTTTAAGGATTTCTGTGTCCAGAAATCCCATTTCCTTGAAGTAATTCTTGGTATTTCTCTGTGTGACTGGATAAATAACCAAACAGTAACATTTTAATCCAAATAACTTTTTAATAATTCTCTTCAATTCCCAGAAGGCTGGAATTATGACAAGTCTAAGAGGCTGGCCAGCTACCTGAATTAATTCTATTTAATATAAAACAGAGGGGGGAAAAAAGAAAAAAACCCCAGAGCTCAGGGTTTATCATAGCTGCCAATAAACTTTCATATAGGCAGTGTTGTTCCAAATCACCCAGTACCTCCAGCAAAATAACTTCATCTAAGAGAGATGTTGCTAGATGTTCCTAGGCAATTGTTAAACTGAGCAAGAAGGAAAAAGGAATACAAAACAAAAAAGAAAAGCCAAAAATCACCAATTTGCCCTACTGAATTGTTAATCATGAAGAAGAGGCCAGTACTTTCCAAATATAAAGGAACACATCACAGTTTTGCAGAAATCACAATTGTGAGTCATCCACCACTCTCAGTGGCTGTTTCAAAATTGCTATGGGGAGGCTGGAAAGTCTGAAATTGTGTTTATTTGCTAAGACAATTTTTTTTTTTGACCAGAGAAATGGTCACCAGGATAAGATGTTGGGGAAAAAGTCTGATTCATATCTTGTGCTTTACAGGACTGGAACAGACTGTCCAAAGAAGCTGTGCATGCCCCATCCCTGGAAGTGTTCAAGGCCAGGCTGGATGGAGCTCTGATCAAACTGGCTTGGTAGAAGCTGTCCCTGCCCATGGCAGGGGGGTTGGAACAAAATGATCTTCAAGGTCCCTTCCATCGCAAACCATTCTGTGATGATTCTATAATTCTAAGAAGTAGGGGTATAAACTACATCCAGGGGTAGCACAGGAATCCTCCTACTTGATAATTTTTCCATGCCATAGCCACAGCAATATTTTTCAATTAATATCAAGCCTATATCAACCACACTGTAGAAACTTGCTGGCAGGGTCCTTTGGGGTTTACTAATGCTCCTGAAACAGCTGCATTACTTGCATATTTTGTGCAACCTTCTGTTCCATTGTTGAAGACAAAAATATTTGGGAGGTAAACCATCAGAAGTAAATTAAAAGCTATGGGAAGGTAAAAGAGCACAACAAATCATACTTGCTTATGAATAACACTTATTTATACCCTAAAGCCAACAGAAGAGAGAATTCTCAGAATATGAATGGTGTCACACAGAGGAATAGAGAACTGTCAAGGTCTGTTTACCATAAGTGAATACTGAGTGGGTTTAGGTGGAGACAATTCCAGTAACTTACATTTTTAGATTAACAAAAAAAGGTGATCAAACTGCTCCTGTGCTCCTGTAATTCTAAAATAGAAAGGAGAAATCTCTAAAGTATACTTTCTTCAAAGGAAATTAGGTGACTGAAAGCAAACTGCCTTTATTCTAATTTTTGAGAATAGTCTATTTGTGTTAGGCCTTTCTTGCAAGGTAAGGGAGGGGGAAGGTAGCCTGAGAGGAGTTTTAAACACTCTTTGAAAGTCTATTTCAGCGTGTTAATAGACTAGTGAGGGAGGTTATGCACAGTATGGAAAAATGACTTTTACAGCACTCATCCTACCCATTGCAACTGATAGACACTTCAGACTCTATATCTGTGATTCAATTAAACAGAAAACTAGAAGTAAGAGTATTTTGGCAGGGAAACTAAATTGTATCAGCTATGTAAATCACTTGTCAGGAATCTAGCAGCTGTTTTCCTGAATTCATGGACAGCCAGGGGAAAACAAAAGCTGTGAGAGTTTACAAGCTGCTCACCAATTCATCCATTCCTTTACACAGGAATAATCTGAAACTCTCCCAACACCCACTGGAATGAAAACTCATCCATGCCAATAAACTTTTCACAGGCAGGCTTCAATAATCTGCCTGCAAGATTGCATATGAGGCTCCCTAAAGAGGGCACTGGAATGTGATATTAGCAGTGAGCTGTTTTGTCTCTTCAGACAGTATTCTGCTGTGTGTGGAGGGGGCAGCTGGGGAGATCCTAACTCAGGGGAACAGGCTGTGCCTTCAGGGGCAGATGGGAAGGAGGGAGGAAGTGGTGGGGAGGGAGAAACAAGTGCTGAGGTCCTTCTGAAAGCAGGGTGGAGCTCATAACTCAGAATTTGTGCCATTCCCTCCACTAATCCCCTGGAAGACCATGAAATAGCCAGCCACACAGTTGTTGCTATGGACCACAAGAGTGTGTATACCAACACTGCAAGGGCTGGCTCCAACGGAGAGCTCCAGGGAACCAGTGCTCCAAGTGATGGCTCGGAAGTTTTGGCTTTGTTTGCTAGGGCTTGCCCTGAATGGGGTGGAAGAATCGCTGTCTTCCAATATGGGGTAACTGTTCTATGAAATACAAGGAGATAACTTGTACACATCTCAGAGTTTTGGTAATGAGTGGCTTACCTTAGTCCCTCTCTGTACCCAGGACAATAATTTCAGACATGTAAACAAGATTTCTTCAATCAATGCCTACTGAATTCTAAGCACCTTGAATTCTGCTGACACGCATAGTGAAAATTGCCTTCAGTAATAGTTTCAGAAAAGCAGTAGTTAGAGACCAGTATATGTATGCAGAGATAGATACAGATATGGTTTTGATTGCATTTAATGACTGTATGCAAAGACCAGGTTAGTATTTTTGCCTTTGCATAGAACACACCATAGCTGAGTAGAATTCATATCTACCAAAAGATCTCCAAAGTTTTCAGCACTTTAAAGGGGTATTTCATCTGCATAAAATACCAGTATCTCAGCCATAAGTGATTCTCATAAATTAATGTTTTCTTCCTTCATTCAGGTTGTACTAAAAGTATGCTGAATGCTGGTAGTTGTCAGCTGATGGACATACCATAAAGATCTTCTATGATATTTTTATATTTTTCTAATGTATGCCAAGCAACTAGGTACCACAAATGTATGATGTACAGAACAGAAATTTAAAGCCACAGTTGCTTTCCAGATCGTTCCTGCTATAAATCTGGGGCTTCCAGGAGCCTAATTGCATATTTTAAATGAAGCATACACTTAAATGTCTTGCCAAGTCAAAACCTTTTTCTGCAAACTCTCTTGCTAGCTATTTTTATCCATTTTCTAGCATAATGCAAAATAGATCTCCCACTTGGGTGCTCTGATATGTAGTGAATAATTAGAGCCGAATAGAAAATAGAAATATTTTGCGGGGGGAAGCCTCCTCCTTGCTTTACCTCAAAATATTCCAAGAAACAACTACAGTAATAAAATTAGCATTTATAATAACAGCAATGTAAAGCAATATTGAGAAATGTAAAGCAAATAATAGCAACAATGCAGAAGCTGTTTTTAATTGCCTTCACCTTAAGTGATTGTTTTTGTGAATATTGCTATTAATTTCCACAAGACAATTCATTAGATAAAGCATATTTACTCAGTGGGAGCAGTGGTGTCAGAATCTGGATCCAGTGGGTTGCTGGCTGCCGACTGCCTGTAGTGGTAGCATTTTAAAAGCAGATTTAAATTAAATAAGCCAGCAAGAGCATGGTTTGCAATAACTAAAGATTGCTTGCTGAGGTCAATCTATTTTTTTTCTGTTATGATGTATGGATTCAGAGAAAGTTTTGGAAAAAAAGAGAGTAATCCAGTAACATTCTGTTGCACAGGTAAATACTAATTATTTTAGTAAATAATTGTGAATATATTGTGAAGGTGTATCAGTGTCTAGTTTTTAGCTCTGACATACTATACCATAAATAAAATATTAAATTTTATGAAATACACATAGTAAAACTTTGAGGTTTTTTAATCCACTGTGTTTCCTGGCTTGGTTCAAACCCTCCCAAGTAGCATCCAATTACTATAAGATCCAATGATTAAGAGATAATAGGAGAGAAACACTCTTTTGTAAAACAATAATATTGTATGCTGGTAAAGAAGCATATCTCTCAGGCTGCATAAAATAAAACACTGAGTGTTTGCTGCACACCAAAGATTCTGAGGCTAAAATTCTGATATTTCAAACAAACCTTTTGTGGTTTATATCCTTTCTTCTCCCACCTCTCTCTCTCACCCTCCTATTTTTACATCTCTCAGTTTTTTTCTCGCTTTCTCACTGACTGCCTCTATTCTTGCCTATTCTCCTTCCTTGTTTTCTTCTATGAAAGCTGACTTTCCATGTAGAGGAATTCATAACGACATTTAACATTCTACAGTACAATTCCAAATCATACTTTGCAAGCTGACCTTGGTAGGTTTTTCGAAGTAGATTGTTCTATATAGCTATGGCGGTGAACCTAGTCCTTACTTTTTTATTAGAAAAGTAATTCTGCTTCCAGGTGGATGATTTATCATAATGGGAAATGAGTAGCTTATCATTGCCATGAAGAAACTGGATTTTGGCTGAGAAAATAAGCAGCACACCTGTTCTTTCTTTCATACTATGAGTGCAAGTTAAAACAGAAGTCTGATAGTGAATACATATTGAAATGATTGAAAATAGCTGTGCTTAGCTGACTGAATCTGAAAGGTAGTTACAGTAAAAAGCCTAAAGTTAAGAAAGTTACAACAAGGGAAAAATGCAAGAAAATAAAATAAAGTGAGTTTAGTATGTGAGAAAACAAAGAATAATGGCTAGAAACTGGTTGAAAAGTGCTGACACCTTATTAGGCATGTTGCGATTTTAGAAGACAGGGTTGCCATTAAGGAAGGTTGTCAGAGTTTATTTTTTTCTGTATTCTCTACCCTGTTCTTTCACAATGTTCAGGTACAAAATAATGTCCAAGAAGATATTGAATGATTTGTTCCAAGACATCTGAGGAACTGAATAGATCACCCAGTGTTTCCTCTGTTCTTTCCCTCCCATCTTCCCATCTTGTATTTGAATCCATTTACTGGCTTTTTTTTTCTGTTGCATTTGATTTAGATTGTTGTTTCTTTTACTGTATTTCTTATTTGCCTTCTTTTGTAATTCTTTTTCTACAGCCCTGTTTTCTCTTCTACTTTCAATCTGTACATGCTCCCCCTCTAGCACTACACTCATGAACAGTTGACACAGCATAAATACGAGTTCCCAATGCATCCACTGCTCACCTGTAGTTTACCCTTCTTTTCTCTAAGTTTCACCTATTACAGTTTTCATTAAGCAACTTAGTCAAATGAAGAGTTTGTGGACTGTTGGCAGCTTTCAACAAGTTATTGTTGTGTGTTTTATTTAATGACAAACATATTGTTGGTTTAATATTTTTCACAGATGAAAACAGCTAGTATAGAGGAGTACATCTATTTGTGGTTTTATGAACCCAAAAACCTTCAGAGAACATTGCTAATTCACATAATATCCTTAAATGATAGATTTAGCACTTAAATCTCTTATTTAGAGGAAAGCTATATAAAATTAGAAGTAGACTGAGAATGTCTTGTTACCTAAGTTCCTGTGGGAAATCCAGCATGTTCTTTACCCCCCAAAATACAAAGGGAATAACTTCTTCTGATTGAAATGAGACCTGCAGCTACCATTGCTTTCATGTAGTTCCATGAACCTGATAGCCCAACAAGTTTCTGCACAAGCCCTCCCTTACAAACAGCCTTGGCAGGAATTGAGTCTGGCAGACTGGCACATTAGTTCATCGTGCATTTAGCATATGAGTATCTGTTTTGTGAAAATTTTAAATTTCCTAAATAATCTTGGTTTTCTCCTTTTGGGGGACCTACATCCTGCAAAATTCTTTGTGTCTGTGGCTGTGTCTGTGGCATTCATATGAGGACACATATCTCAAACATACAGATAAGAACTTGGGCCAGAACAGAGGCAGAGAAACCCAACCCACTGTGTCTGATCACTCAGCCCTTCTACAAACCTCTGCTGGTCAAAAGTCACCACACAGCATCGTTAAGAATGATGTCAGCAGGTGGAAACAATCAAGTAGCCCCGTTAGTAAGGCATAAAACCTGTTTACTACTCCTTGTGTGGGTCCAGGACTACCAAGGCTAAAAAGATGACAGTGGTTACTGTCTTCAGTAAGTCATGTCAGTGAACACAAGTTACACGAACCATTCTGCTTTCCATTCTTCTTCTCCATACTTTTACAACACCACAACAAATATCAGATAGAAAAGCAATGTTGTAGATTGCACATGCACCAGTCTGACCACCTAAAACCAACATTTTTGAGTAAAGACTGATGAAAGATGCAGACTTAAAGATGGATAGCAGCGAAGAGTTAAGAAATAAGGAAGTCTATGAATATTCCTGGAGTGGAGGAGAGGTTATCTGTGAGGGTTTTACATATGTACATTTATATAGTCATAACCAGACAGACTATCTTGTATCTGGCAGACAATATAACAAAAAAATTAAAACCCTTTTTGAATGTGTCACTTTTATTTTGTAAGGTTTTTTACTACCTTTCTCACCTCCTATTCTTCCCAAAGGCTTATTGTCCTCAGTACAGAATTTATGAAGTTTCACTGTCCATGTCTCAGAATCATGCTGTGCTACCTGCTGTCCTTGTCTATATTTCAGACACTTGTAAAAAAAAGGTCTTTTATCATAAAGAACGAAACTTGATTCTTCTGTTTGAAAATAATTTGAGGAGGGGTGAGTGTAATGATCATACTGCAAGGTGAAATGTTTCTGGAGTGTAGTGCAAAACATGTCTGTCAAACCTGCACCAAATTCTCCTCTTCCTGCTCAGCATTTGAATGAATCTGCCAGCTGCCCACAGCAGTTTAGAAGCATGGATAATAAGTTTGGGATATTTCACAATATTTATCTTCACAGATGTAAAGAATCATTTTGACACATTGACCACCTTTTTCGCCCTCTCTAGGAAATTGGCTCTAGCACTGGCTCCTTTATATAACATCCATTTTGCATTAAAGAAAGGTCAGCTCTATAAAGTGAGGGATTTAACAATCTCCAGCTGTTTTCATCCTTCAGCTCAAATGACTAACAGTCAAATATAAAGGAGTGCAGACACACACGTCTATCCATGCAATACATTCATTCTTTACATGATCAATACCTAAGATATTTCAATGATTTAGATTCCTTCCATATTTAAAGATGGCACTTAGTTAAAGGTGTTTTATATTCATTTATTCATAAGGGTCTCTCAGAGCTATGCACAGTTAGACCCCTTGGCAAAATCCTGGTCCTCTTCTTATCCTGAGCTTTTGACACAAATTTTAACATAATCATCATTTTATCCATGGGGCCAAAAGCATCTAACTTTACAAGTGAATGAACAAATGTAATCATTCCAACCTCATTTAAAGCAAAAAATTTAAAAACCCAAATGCACAAACAAACCAAACACAAAGACAGACACATAAAACCTTGTCTGAACATGTCTGAGATATTTTGTGACCCTGAGATGTAGCACAGGCAGAACAGAAAGCAGTATAAAATGAGGTAAAAACTTAAGCCAATCTCATATTGTCCTGATCTATCTAACTCTTGGTTTGGTCCCTCTGATCAACATCTCATCACAAAAAATCTCGAAATTATAGGACACCATTAACCATTTTGTATTTTATAGTTATAAACCCATAGAATGGCCTGGGTTGGAAGGGATCTTAAAGATCATCTAGTGCCAACCCCCCTGCCATGGGCAGGGACACTTTCCACTAGATCAGGTTACTCAGGGCCCCATCCAATCTAGCCTTGAACACTTCCAAGGATGGGGAATTTGGTACATTGGTATTGCCTCTAGAGAATTAATCAAAAAGAATACCTTATATACAATGGTAAGGTAAGTCACAGGGAGAAAATACAGATACTTAATAGCTGTTTAAGTCAGCAAAGCGAAAATGTGACAAGAAAAAACCTTGGAAGCTAAACCTAAAACAAGGTTAACAGATTTAAAGCAACACAGGACAGGGTAGGTAAGTTTAAGCCAAGGAGCATGATCAAAAAGTAGCTAGATGAAATCTTTCATCTCGTATTATATCAGTTAAGATCAAAGTTCTACTAGTTCCTTCTGACTTTATGAATTACTGAACAGAGATTTAACTTCAAAACATGAGAGTAAAATTAATATTTTGCATTTGTCTGTACTTCCAAGGCTGTGAACAGTGCAGTGTTTGTTGGACATATTTTGCAGATAAGAAAACTGAAGTTCAGTGAATGAATTGATGGGGTCAAGATCATGTGACTGATATTGAAAAAAAATATGACAAAACTCTAAAGCCTATGCCTTAACCACTAGCAAAAATCAGACATTTATAACAAGCAAGAAAACACAACTCAAATCCTGTGATAAATTTTGTAAACACTAAGATTAAATTGTGGAAGAGTTATTATTTACCTGCCCAAAATAGATAGTGTTTTTAACCAGGATGTGTTATGACTGACGTTTGTTTTAGAATATACACCTATATATACACTAGTACTTTTATGGTGATATAAAATATACTACAATATAAGAGGACTGCTTGCTTGGGTAACTTGAAACAGAATGGTCAGTTAATAGTAGTCAAGTAGTCACTCCATTCTATTGCAAGTTAAAAAACTCCTTAAAGCATTTTTCCATATTTTCTCCTGAGATGTTTGTCCATCTAAGCACTAGCACAGTAAGTGAGATGTCTTTTACAGAGCTGGTGATCCTTTTCTTCTCAGCTTGTTGACTAGGAATATTTGAAACATATTTACACAGTAATAATGCATCCAGTTTACCCTACGTCCTCTTTTCTTTCAATACTGGACATTCAGCATTTTAGGTGCCTCTTTACATCCCATCTGTATGAAATTATGAACATGTATGTAGTTTTACTGTAGTCATACGTCTGACTTGCTTACATGTCAGCAAGTCTCTTATATGAGAACTAAGAGGCAAAGATAAATGGTATAGTGAAAATGCAAAAATGTGCTCAATGTTATATCAATACATACACTCAAATGGCTTATGCTGACTTTAAAGAAAAACTGCACTAAATAAGTTCAGCCAAAGACTTTCCGTCCTATTACAGTAATAAAATTCCAGTCTGGGCTAGAGTTAGCTAAACTCTGACAATACCTCTGCACACAGTCTCCATCCTACTCCCAAATCACAAATACATCACATAAAAGAGTACATGGAGGCCTGGATTATTTTTTTTCAACTAAGACATTTATGTTTCATAATTCATTCCTATTTATTGAAGTTCCAGTTCTGCCACTTAAACTGACTGAGTAATATACACACCAGAGGGTTTATCTATATCCTTCAGTGGTGCTACTTATTGTAAAAATTACAACACAGTGGAGGAAGGGTGGCAGAATCAAGGGCACATTATTTCTTGTTTCTACAAGAAGATTTGTAGAATTTCATATTCAGTGTCTAATCAGTACTCCAACTCAACTGTCAGCAACTTTCTGCCTGGTAGAGACAGCAGTGGACACTATTTTTGTGTTAAGTTCACATTTAAAGTGAAATATTGCAAATATTGTTCTATATATTGCTCTTGAGAACACAATAACCATATGAGCAATTTATGGTATACTTTGACAGAAGAATGGGGATGAATTGAATTTATTTCCAGAGGAAATACTTTTGCACTCCCAGTACTCACTCAGAAAATAAAAACATATTGCTGGGCACCTGGGGAAATCACCTAAAATGCACATATATCCTGCAGCCTAGAATTGCAGCCACAGCTGCCAAGTAACTACTTTTTTGAAATATAAGAGATCTGATTACAGTCACTTTTCTTAGTGAATAATTGAAAAGAAATGGAGGAATGCCTTTCCTAGAGGTTCACTGCAAATATAGCATTCTGACCATTCTTTTTTTTTTTTAAATCACTGTGGGCTAGGTAGAGCTGTGAAAACAGTGCAAGAGGTGTTGAATACATTTCAGTATATTTAGATTCAAAATACATTGTTCTTTGGACCCTTAACTACAAGATTGCATTTCCTACCTATTACCTCCTTGCTCTAAATGAATGATGAGGGAGGTTAGAAGCACCAGAAGGAATTTCCATCCCATATAATATTGAAATTCCAAGCAACGTTTCAAAAAATTGCCAAGAAATAGAATTTTGCATTGAGCTAAAGACTTTTGTCCCTATATTGGTTTTTCTGCTGCACAACCTAGGAATGTTGAGTCTAGGAAGATATATTTTAAAAGGAAAAACTAAATCAGGGAGTAATGGGAGAAGTAATTTTTTTCACACCTTATCATGGTGCCTGTCTGATCAACATGTACTGCTGTCTGGTACACATAGGGAAATGTCATTCAGTTTGGGAAGCACGGGTGACACAGTATTAAGTAAAAGTCAACAGTAGGACACGCCATTAAAGCCAATGACTTCTTGCATGAAGGAAGTTGTGATTCCTTATCTCCCTCATAAGTCATTTTTGCTGTGCATCCTATTTTGCTGAGCATTGCTGTAAAAGAATTCCATAAGCAATCACTAATAAGATTACAGCTCTGAAGGGTGCAAAGATAAAAAAAGATAGGCACAGAAAAGTAAAAATTTTCTTTAAAATGTATGTAGGATTTTTTATATATGTGTAATAAAATAATTTTTCAAAGGGTGAAGATAAGTCATATCAATCAAGACTGAAAAAAAACTCAGAACATTTTCTCTTTTATGTTTTGTTTTTAAGAGATGTAGGAATTGAATGGTAATGTCTTCTTTCCATGAGAAGGAATTAATGTTATCAATATGCCCTTTTTCCTTTTTGACAGTATGTTTCTTCCCTGGAGGTTTACATGAATTTTTTCATTGTACTGTGGCTGGTAGGCACAGTGTCTCTCAGAAAATAATGTCAAACTGCTAATTACTGTGAGCAGTATTTAAATAAGCTGATCTCAGTTCCTTACTTCTGAAGCACTAGCTGAACATTAGACTGTTTTTTCTTTAAGTGCCATACGTACGTCCTTAATCATTTCACTGTATCTGTCCCCTATTGTATTCAGGTTTTATTTGGACAGAACACGTGTGAATACAGGTATTTATTTTGCAAATACAGTTGTGTCTTTTTTAATGGCATGTAGAACTTGTCGTATCCAGTTTGCTCATGATTCTGTCTTTGCATCTCAAAATTCAGTACAATTCGTTTTGTGTGTGTGTACTGAGATGGACAGGAAAAAAAGAGAGGAAGATGAAGAGGCAAATAAAAAGAAGTGTGGTGAAAATGTAAAGCTCCTTCCAATCATGAATACTTCCTGCAAGAGACATGAAGAAGACAAAGGTTTTGATTAACAGCAAGAATATTTCAAGCAGCATTATTTACAAAAGCATGCAGGGATGACATTGCATGGTAACGAGCAATAATAAAATCGTTGGTGCAGATATGGAAAAAGTATTATTACCCTTCTTTCTTTAAAATAATAATTCCTGTATTATTTTTCATTGATTTATTATCATGCCCTGAGACAAAACAAAATAACTTTTTCAAAAGAACCTTTAAACTAAAATGAGAAAGAAAATGAGAGAGAAAATTTTCAAGATACAAACTTAAAGCAGGTCTCATATTTGAGCACTGAAATCAATAAACTAATCTTAAAATACTATCTTGTTGGTTTTCCTTACTAAAAAATGGAAAAATAAATTTTGTAGTGGCATTAAAAAGACATTAAAAGGGTGATGGCACCACTTAATTGTCATTATTTTCATCAGGACACTGAACAGAAAAATATTTTAAGTAGAAGTTCAGGAATGGATGTGCAAACCTAGCTTTTTAGCCTCTCTCTTAGCCAGAGCTAACTGGGGTTAGCTGCAGTTGGACAGCACATCCCACGTAATATGCAGGGGTCTGCAGGGGCATGTATGAATATCCTTATGAGAGGATCTCTGTCAGTAAGCCCTTTTCTCCCTGTGTCTCTCCTCCATTAACAAATACTTAAATAGTAACCAGAGAATTAACAAGTCATTGAAAGAACAGAACTGAAATATCAATTTGTTATCTCCAAAAATGACATTGTTCACAGTCTATGTGCTCCTAGCACTGGCACACTGCAGCTCACTACTGTACAACAGCAACTCAGTTCCCCCTAACCTCTTTTGGAATCTGTATTGTTGGTTTGGTTTGTTGTGGGTTTTTTCCCAATTGACCCTACTTTCAAAAATCAAAGAAAATTGTGTAAAGACTGAGAGAAAAATTATTCTACGGCTGGAGAAAATGTTACACAGTGAGAAGTCTGCTTAGTTTAACAAAAAAGAAAATGATACTCAATTAAGACTAACTCACTGATTTCATCTCAATGGTATTTGAATGAGGTGTAACGCCTGATTGACTTTATATCAAAGGGATAAGGAACACCACATTCTCTGTTGATTCCAAGAAGTCTGGATCATTTCATGCCAGATTATTTTCTTATACCTGCCTTGGTGATAGCATTCTTTGCAACAAATTTCCTAAAATAAAAATATAAGTATAGCTGAAATTTACCACCTACATGTTAGCTAGATTTCATTCATTGTGACTCTCACACCGTTACCCATCAGATAACTTTCCCTGTTATAACATACATGTATCATGTACTCACAACATTTTCTTCTGTGATCCTCCACTTGACTGTGCAGTTTATAATCCATTCAATCCATCCATCCACCCAAATCATTACGATCACCAGCATATTTGTGTTTCTGCTGAGTGTAATACCAGGGTAGAATTTATGTGATAATTCACAGTGGCCAAAATGCTGTCCTTTTCTATCATCACTAACCTAGTGTTGCGACTTTCACTACCTTATGTCCACTAAGATATAATATTAAATAAATATGTTTATAACACAGAGAAGCTGGACAGAATTCAGCCCTTTATGTTACAACAACATCTCCTGTGTAAAAGATTGTCCAGTACCACAGTACTGCTTGTAAAAATATCATCATCAGGGAAAAAAATTGATCATGTAAGAGATTGAAGTGCTGAGGGAAGGCCAAGAACAAACTGTAACATCCTCCTTTAGTCATTATGTTTGTTCTAATAATGGAAATGGATAGTAAACCTCTGGAAGAAAAGCAAGTTTCTATGCCAGTTATTCCCAAATTAGACTAAATATCACCATAGTCAGCAAGGTGCTCCTTTCTCAAATAAGTAGTCCTTATAAGTCTATATGCTTTCTGTATAAGGTGAAGATGCAACTTTCAGACACATTCAAGATAAAGCCCTTCAGAATATCCCCTGGTTAGAGTGAGTTATTTAATATTATCATATCTTAACATGCAGAATTATTGAACAAAAGGAAGAAATCAAGCTTCTTATTCAACTAAATTTATTTTAAAAAATATTAAAATTATAATGGTCTTCAGAACTTGAGAATTTAAGAGCTAAAATGTAACTATTATGCCATCATTATAGCATGACTATTAGCTTCAAGACGTGAGCTAAGGTGTTTATAGTTTCCATCACTGAGGGATTTTAAGGTCAGACTAGACAAAACCTTTCTGGACTGCTGTAAGTATCTACGAGTATTTTGCTCTTTCCTGGTTATATGGAGAAACTAATGAGACTAACTTCGAAGTCTGCCAGGTGTGAAGTACTCTGAGATCCTCCTCCTTGCGACACTTCTTTTTCGTTTTCATTCACTTTTTCCTTTATCTCAACTCCCTTTTTAAAAAAAAATTCTTCCATTTGTAAAACAATATATTGTTTTAAAAATTCACTCACTCCTTTAAAAAGTACAACAAAATACGTTTTATCAGTTTGCATGACAGGGATTATAATCCAGGTCTGCACAAGGAAATTAGGTGAGCCAAAAGACTCACTGTTTTATCAGAAGCTAGTATAAATGTGGGGAAGGTGTCTAACTATGTTGGGAAAGACCTTTGAGATTATCTGTGCTGCAGCTCTTTGAGCGTCCAGTGCTGTAGGATGGCTGCCATAAGCAGCAGACTGTAGGAAATGGAATAAACCTGTTGGAGTTAGTTGTGCAATGGGCCAAAGTGGGCCACGTGAAAACGCCCTGATATGGCTTTCTGGCCTCTCATTGTCAAACATTCTATTTTTTATGACACGTACTTTGAAACGACCTGGAAGGCGTGAGCACTGTGAGACGCCCTGCTCCAAAGTAAGTTTACTGCAGTGTAAACATCTTGTGAAGCAAACTCCATTGAACAGATAACATTTATCTACAGAGAATATTCTTAGAAAATTGGGATTGAAAGCTGGTTTTTATTTTCAGTTTGCTACTGTACACTTTCTAAAGTAGATATTTCCTTTATAAGTCTTTCTACTTTCCATTGTTTAAATAAAATATGATTGCATTCTTTATTTTAGAAATAATCCAATTATGGAAACTGTTGGAGTATGGAAATGCAAATGAAACAGTGGCCAGAAATTTAATTTTCTCCCTCAAGAGCTTAGAAAATTCTTTTGTGGAAAAGACATGTTTCAAATTAGCTCACTACTAATACTTTTAAAATTACAGGCTTCATCTTGGAGATGCTACTGTTCAGCTTTTAAGCATAAATTCATGCAAATTCCAAGATCACATACAGTAAGTACTTAATTTTCATTCATAGTTGTCTTGAATACATAAAAAATGGGAAGCTGAATGTTGCAATTTGTCTTTTTATGGTAAATCCATTATGTACTGTAACTGTGTTTCAAAATGTGACCTGTTTTAATAAATACATAGTCTCATTGTGTTTGCTATGATTTTATCATTGCAGTAGGACAGAAATATTCCTTACTCCTATATCTTGGAGATGGATGTGAAAAGGTAGATTACATATACCAAGTGTAGCAACTTGATAGTGTCTGATTTTGTAGCTACAGATGTTTAGTCTCTCAAATATGACATATATGTTTTGTTTGAAAAACGCATGCAATATTTAACTTCTACATTTGATTCAATGAGAAAGATATCCCTGATAGAAAAAAACCCCCACAGGTTATCTTGTTTACATACAATGCAGTAGCTATTACTGCAACAAATAGTAAAAGATACCTTTCTCATATTTATAAATGTTGGTGTGCTTACATTAATTTCCTTAAATTAAGTTATTAAATTAGACCCAAAAAGACCATTCAAACTTTGGACTGGTTTGTGCATGTCAGAAAAATTGGTCTCAAAATGTCATAATTATGTAGGTTTTCAATAAGTTTACATGACTTGTTTTAACTTCATTCAAAAACTACGTTTGATACAGCAAAAAAATCTTAAAACCAAGGAAACAAATAATCATTCTGAATCTATGAAAATCATTAGACTGAAGGAGGATTTTCTTTTATATAGCAATTCACCCACTTCAGCTTATATGTTATAACATCTATTATTACCGAGTAAGTTAGAATCTGACAAAGATTTTATTAGACTCTTAATGTATTATCAAATTGACATAAGTGTATTCTTCTTTGGAATTGATGCTTTCTTTCATTTTTAGAATTCTCCTTTAATGATCTATTCTGCATATGTACTGGTTTCTGACAATTTCTGAGAGGAAGAGTTCATGGGAGAAAAGTGCTCAAAGGCAAAATTATTCTCACAGCTGATGAATAACATTGCACAACACACAGCTGGTATTTTGCATTATTAGAAGACAGACTGAAATTCTGCTGGAATGAACTTTTTTATGGTTGGTTTACTGATATCACAACTGGAAAAAGATCTAATATTTTTGCTTCTTTAACTTGAACATTTATATTTGCAGAAAAGGCCAAGAACCACAAAGCTTAAGCCTCATCAAAATTTTCAAAAAGGCATGCAAATATTAAGATTTGAATTATGACGCTATAAATTTAGATTTACTCAGTTAAGCTCCAATTCTCAATGTTTCCCATATTTTCTGAATCTGATTTGCATGCACTCCTCTGGACTTGGAAACTTCAGAAATCAAATTCTGTCTTCCACTGAGCCCCAGTATTGTTTAGAGCACATAACAGTTTCAGTCTGATCCTCAAAGATATCATTCCAGGCAATGGCAATTAAGGTACAGAGCATTTCCAGGAGTTTGTGTCTCAGATCCCCAAAGGACTCAGCCTCACTAACTGGCCAAGGTTTCCCCCTTTACTGTCTTTTTCTGCTGTGTCAGCATTACAGCTATCTCAAAGGCTAACAAAGAACTGAAATGAAGAGCAGCTGACCACTCCTAAAACTGCTATTTTATCTCCTGAAAAATATGGAATAAGAGACAGGCTGGTCATTTACTTTTCAATAGTAATTGGAATAAACATGCAGAAATTTGCGTGTGTTTGTTCGGAGGGGTATTAGCTAGTTCTTTCTCTGTTGGGGCTTTTGTCTTTTTGGATTTCCTATTTTATTACAATTCTAGGGAAAAAAACCCCCACACAGCTGTGCTATTCATTCACTCTTGTTATCTTTTTATCTCTCGCTTGTATGTTAAAATGCAGAGACCACCCATGCCACAACAGCATTGAGCAGAATCCGTGGAAGCTTGGAAAGTCAGGGTCCATAACAGCACCAGCTATGAAAAGTCCTTTCTGTTAGGGACAAACTGGCTGCTGGTCTCAGCAGGAAATTGATGCTCTTTCACTATCAAGGTCTCAGATCTGTAAAATTCACAGTCTCCATTCCAAAGAGAAAAGAAAAAATGCAGCAGAGGTTGGCAATTTACTCCTAAAGGCCTCATCTGCCTACCCCAGCTGGCATCTGGAGCATGCTGATTCTGAAGAACTCAGCTCTTACAAATTGCTATAAAGTGGGTGAACTTCATCTCTCACAGTGATCACACCACCATGTACCCTTCTGTTTGTGTCTTATAGTTACTTTCAGGACCAATCTCACGTGGATGAAAAATGCGTATTAATCTGGGAAGGTAGGAGGATAATATGAAATATGTGTTCATTTTCTTGGTTGAAGACTACAAAGCTTTTGGAATCTAGGTATTCTAGAGTAATACACATATTCCAGGACATCAGGACACCTTTGTCTCCCTTGACCATTGAGATAATATTACACATACTCTTGTACATGGAAAGAATACCCCAAACATGGAAAACAGCCTATTTTCTCTAAGGGGGACTACTTATCTATTAAGAAAACTTTAAACAGAGATTGGAGGTGAAAAGACTGTGTGAGTGACAGAAGTCATAGTTAGGAATTAAAAGAGAAATTTGTATATGAGTATCAAGATTTATTGAGTGGGAGGAGATAAGGATCATTCAGAATAAGATCCAAAGACAAAGAAAAGGAAACAAAAGGTCAGAATACTTATTTACATATGCTAATGAACAGTATACAGGAAAAGGGACTGAAAGTCTTATTTTGTTCAGAAGGACATAGAATGATCACACAACTGTGTCTACTGAAATCATGAGGGAGAAAAAGTGTTATAGAAAAAATTAGGTAGAGCTCAATGCTGAGAGAGAATTTGTAGTCACTATCTAATGAGCACAAGGATTAAGAGGTAAAGCAAAGACTAAAGAAAAAACACAAAGATCATAAATTAACCCTAGGAGGAGATGTAAGCAGCTTTATATGAGATAAACTTGGTAAAATTATAACGTCTTTGTTTACTCCACCCAAAAGGAGGAATTATAAAGACTGTGGATGGTAGATAATTTACCAAAAAATCAATTTTAAAAAGCAGCAAGAATGTGTAATCACATGGGGAAAAAACCCCAAAGAAACAAACAAAAACTCACCCTAAAAACAGAAAAGCAAAAAAGGGCATGGAATGAGGTGCCACTATCAAGCAACTACTTTGGGAAAAAAGTGTTCATTCTGTTATTGATTTACTATACGACTGTCATACTTTGAAAAAGTTTTTTAATTTGCTTCATTAATTATAAAAGAAAGATCAAGGTCTGCTCTATTAAACAGAGAGGAAAGTAACTTATAGGTGAATTTGAGCATGAAGGTGTTTCATACTGCCTTCTACCCTAGCAATCTCCATTAAACAAACCATCTGTGATCAAGTGACTGATAGAATTAAGATGGTGTCATCCAAAAATCATTCTTAAAGGAATGACAAAATAAAATATTTGTAGCTATCTGGAAAATAAGGAAGAAATACAGATGGCATCCAATATGACAACTTGATTTTTTTTTTCTAAGTATAAATTTAAAGCATCAATATTATAATTTTTAAGTATCAATCTAAACTGATTTCCTTCTGGACAGCATGGCAGGCTGTACAGAGAGGAGAGAAGTCACTCAAGTCCACCTTGGCTTTAGTAATAGTATTGATATCCTCACATGATCTACCCACAAATTATACAAGATAGTCTTGGTTAAATTCTTACAAGGAGGGTGACTAAGTAGTGTGGAAGGATATGTTAAGGGAAGTGATGCTGCCTGTCCTACTGCTTATCTCCTCTTCAAGTTTTATTAATACCTGAATGCTGAAATGGAAAACATGCTCATTAAATTGTAAATGACATGAAGATATGATCTAGGAGAACAGTATAGGCAAATGCAGAGTAAAATATCTGAACAGGAACAACTGTTACAGATGTAGGAGGGAAGCCAATTAGCTGGAGGAGTCTTGCTAAAAATGAGTCTGAAGATGTTATAGAGCATCAGGACCTGAAGGAGTTTCACGCTGTTATTTAAAAGGCAAACATCTTATCAGGATGTATAAACCTGAGCACAGAGCAATCCTGTTTTACTTGTCACTGCTAGTGCTTCAGCTGAAATAGAGCACTGTTTCAGAAAATGGATGAACACTAATTGGAGATAATTCAGAGGTCACAGTAGGCCACAAAGGAATGAGTTTAAATGCAGCAAAGAAGTATCAAACTTGCTACTGTGAGGTATGTGAGCAAAGACCTCCCACCACTATCATACGCAGATTGCCTGGGAAGGCTGTGGTCAGTCTCATCTTTAAGATGAGACCAGAACAGCATTTGTCAGGAGTGACACTAGCAGAGTGGATTATGCCTTGGATCAGCAGGATAAAAAAGAAGAACACCTGAGGTCCTTTCAGCACTGTGCTTCTGGGATTCTCTGTGGGGTTCTGCCATTTTCTCCAATGACCTGTGTTTCTTGCTGTGCTGGGTTTGACTCTGAAAGTTGGGTGGACTGGCTCCCGGGGTGGTTTACCAGGAAGCTTTGTGTAAGAGTGAGCAATTCTGACATATGCTGTCTTTCAGAGGTAT
Organism: Atrichornis clamosus; assembly: GCA_013400975.1. Lineage (NCBI taxonomy): Eukaryota > Metazoa > Chordata > Aves > Passeriformes > Menuridae > Atrichornis > Atrichornis clamosus. The sequence continues at coordinate 56,169 of WBMZ01010324.1, forward strand.
AATGCTAGAACTGCTTGTTGCAAAGGGATATACCGGAACTGAAGTTTCTCCTTCAGACAGAACTATTCGTGTTCTTCATATCTAATTTCTGGAATTGAGCATAAAACTGTGTTCTCAAATATTTACATTATATAAACTATTTTCTAAGACATTTCCATGTATAGGCTGCAAGCAGAAAAACAGAGGACGTGATTCAAAACCTATCCCTATGCATTTTAACCTAGAATGGATATCTTGAAATTGTGTGCCCCAAGGGACTATTAACAAAGACAGTATTCAAATTAGATTAAAGCTGGCAGACATGCTGTGAGTTATGTCTGCTCATTTCCCACAAGATTAAGATTTTCATTTGTTCCCAGTAATGTATGTCAACATGGATTAATGCAGGTATTTTATTACACAAGTGGAAAAAAAATATCAGAGTCATCATTTATCTGCAAAGGAAAATACACAAGATCATGTTTACTGGCTTACTACTCTAGTTATAATGTCACACTGTAAAATAATTTCCCTCCAAAGGATTATAAATTAATTAGATCTGATTTTTCTCACTTTTTTTAGCTTTTTTATCAGTGGGATTTACATCTGTGCTAGAGTAGTATAAAGGCAAAAGGTAAGAGGAAATATTTAAATACCAAGTGCAAACCTATTTCCTTACTTAAATTCTGTGGGATTGTGTACTTCCCTAAAATCTTGATCATATTGCTTTTCTCTTTTTTCTAATACCAGATCACACTATTAATGACAGAAATTACCTACTATTGTCTGAGAAATGTCTTTCCCTAGTGTGTTCTGAGAAATCAACTATAGAAAAGTGTTTTAAGAGAATGAGATTGAGTTTCTTTAGGCGAAGTACAATTCTCTTCTGATTAATCAATTTTCCTCCAGACTGAAAAGGACTTTTTCTTTTAATTTCTGCATGGATGGATACTTATCATTTTAGTCTAACAACATCTAAAAGTAAAACTGAAAATTCTTTATAAAAGGATAATTACAGAAGATTATTCAGGCAGAATCCAGGAATTGAGAAGAGGAATCCAGATTCTGAAAATTCAAAAACTGCTGAGAAATAACTTTTGGCATTGAAAAAAGAAGGAAGAAAATCTGAAGAAATGAGGAAGTAGGTCAAAAGGACTGCAGCATTTAGATCAGGAGAATTAAAACCATAAAGCTCTGCAACCTGAAAGTCTTTAAGACTTTTCTGTAGTGAAAAGCTATAATGTTGCAAGCATGATAGGAAAGCAAACAATATTACAGCAAGTTTTAAACATGACAGAAATGAACCATATATAATATGAAAACACATCAGCTGCAAAACTGTAGGAGGCAACTGGTCCATTCAGACTTAGCCAGTGCAGATTGTTTCAGAGGTCGATGTCACGTACAGAGAGAAAATGGCACAGAACACACACGTAGGAAACTCTATCCTTCCTGTCTTGCCTCTTTGCCTAAACCCAATTTAGTTCTGAGATGAAACCATAAGCTTTCAAATGACGTCCATGAATAATGTCTTGAACTTTGAAGCTTGAACCTTGAATATTTCATGCTGATGTGCAGAGAGAAGAGTGGCCCAGAGCTGTTCCTGTTTGAGGTTCCATAAAAGAAGAAACCACCAGTAGCATTTTTGGGGGAAGGTGAGTTGGTGTGCAAATGCCTTCCAGCTGAATTGAAATTTTAGGAAAAGATCAGTGAAGATTTGGTTTATATTTCAACTTGGCAGGTAATAAATCAATGACAGCCATGGGAGGAGCAAGAAAAGGCTGCGGAAGATGCACTTAGGTCATCCTGGCACAAATTTCGGTCCCACATTATGGGGCAGGTGAGTTGAGAGGACCAGTGTTCCAGGTTCCATAGTGAGAAGATCCATTGTAGTGTCAGTGCTCCTTGAGGACCATCATGATACTGATTTATTTTTTGGGCTGGTGGTATAAGTGCAGGGGTTTTTTTGCAATGAAGTGACAGAGAGATGCACCTGGCTGTGATACCAGTGATGTAACAGAGAGCTTTTGGGTGAAACTTCACAGAGAAACAGTGATTCCAGCAAGGCCTCCTAAGGCAATACTAAATACAAGTTATAATTCTTATACCATGAGAAATGGGAATGCTCACAAATGAGGACTTGCAGCACTTTAACTGGAGTTTATCTGATCCAAAGTGCTGACTCTGCTGACCCAAGACAACAAAAACTGATTGGAAACACATAAATAGAGGAGCAAGAGGGGAGAAAAGATGTCATTAGTGGAGAACTAAATTTAAAAATGTTCTAAACTGTGATTGAAGAATCTAACAGAATAAATAACAGCTCTTGTTCCTTAATAAATACTGTATTTCCCCAAAAAAAATATTCTGAGGTGTGATCCAGGAACCTGGCATATGAGAAATACTATTTTGCAAGGTTGTCCCAAGGGAGTCTGGTTTTGTGCATTTCTGTGTGGGATCCTAATTGCTATTATTTGTCACATTTTCAGAATAAAATATTAGATAATGCTTTCAGTTGGCAATATCTAGGTGAATAGTAATATAAATAATATAGGCTGCCAAGCATTTTCTATAGGAATTTCTTAATTATACTCACGAGAAATAAAAATTTAGGAAAAAATCACAACAACCCATCATCAGAATTGAAATAATGCTTCTTCCTCGTTTGGGTGACTGTTAAATTATATTTTCTCTGTGTGCCACATAATAATTTTTTGGGCTTTCCCTTTTCTTCAGTCAGGTCGGGCCCACGCTACTCATGATGCAATGCAGGTTTCCTATTGACTGCCATCATAAGAGGCTCATGAATGTCAATGGATCACATACCAGCCAACCTCTACCTGAATTCCAGTGAAGTTATATAACTTACAATAAAAATTACGTTCAAGACTGAATTATCTTGTAGCAGAGTTCATCTCAATACATTCAAATAAAGCGTTTTAATGCTCAAATACAGAAAGTTTGCATTTGGAAAAAAAACCTTCCAGATTAAGCATTTAACCATTACTATATTGAAATTTTTAGTATTTGTTAATTGTCTTGGAGTGTTGGCAAGTGGTATTTTGGGGGATGGGAAAAGAAGCTGGAATTTCCTTCATAAACTATAGCTTTTGATCATTTCCAATTAAATGGAAAGCTATGGAAAAATTAATCAGAATACTTGAGCCAGGAATATTTATGTCCTCTTTGGGAAACAATCACTGAAGTATTATGGAACTACTCACCCTACTGATGGAGTGTATCCTAACAACTGGCAAAACAGATCATTATGAACTGGCAAAATTTAGTGAAACACTATCTAACTTTCTTATTCACCTTCCATTTGACATAAATATTTTGGAAAGCAATGCTTAATTGAAATTATTTGGGATATGAAAGAAGAATATGTAGAACAGCTTAATGGAAGTAGCTACAGACCTTAGGGCTTTTAAATCATTAAAATCTCTTTACAATTTTTATCATGAGACTTTCAGAAAGAACAAATATTCAAAGTCATTTAGTTTCTTGGTTCTCATTGAATACATCCACATCCCTGCTGATAAGTAACAACATTCTAAAGATAGTAGGAGCAGCTGTGAATTAAATTTCTTGCAATTGCATTTATTGAGAAATTTATTAATTCTTCTTGCATTTAATGCAGTTTCCATATTATCGTGCATGTGAGAAAATAGGAAATCTGCTTTTGCTCTCAGGGCTTCTGGCCATATATTTTCTGGATGAGGAGTATTTGAGACTCAATAGCCAGAATAGTTTTGCAGTTAAACTTTGCAGCAATGGAATTATCTGCTGTCTTAAGAGATAAATCATGTATTCACTTACTGCAGGAGTTTAAAGCAATTAGCTGAAAATACCCAGCAGAAATGAGGGAACAAAGAACTAGAGTGCTGAAAACTTATTCTTGTAGACTCTGGAGCTCATGTATAGCAAAATACTGTTCTCTGAATGAGGGAAATATTATGAATGCTGGATGCTGGTAAGGTCATGGGGGCATGTTGTAAGAGCCAGCAGATAGATTATGACTAGAAAAATATGAATGTATAGAGGTCATTGGTTGCAGGAAAGAGCAACTGTGATGCCTCTATGCCCAAGTTTAAAGAATGCTCAAGTTTAACGGAGGTTGAGAGAAGGAGAACAGCACAATTGTTGTCAATATCAGTTTTCACCTTGATCTATTGTATTGGGTCTGCCTGAGATAGAGTTCACCTTTCCCTGAGCAGTCCTCACAATGCTGTGCTTTGCACTGGTAGCTGGAAGGGTGTTGATAACATGCCAGTGTTTTGGCTACTGCTGAGCAGCACTGTCCCTCTGCCTTTCCTTCCCCCATCAAGAGGGCTGGGAGTGGGCAAGATCCTGGGAGGGGACACAACCAGGCCAGCTGACCCAAATCAACCAAAGGGATATTCCATGCTATATGATGTCAACCCAGTTATAAAACTTCAGGGAGAGAGGAGGAAGGGGGGGCATTCGTTACTCTGCAATGTTTGCCTTCCAGAGGAACCACTCCGCGTGCTGAGGCCCTGCTTCCCGGGAAGTGTCCGAACATCATTCGCTGATGGGAAGTAGAGATTAACTTCTCTTTTTGCTTGTGCGTGCTCAAACTCCTGCTTTGTTTCCTTTTTTGATTTAGTAAACTGCTTTTATCTCAACCTACGAGTTGTTTTCCATCTGATTCTCTCCCCTACCCCATTGGGAAGGGGAGTTACAGAGCGCTGTAGTGGGCACCTGGCACCCAGCCAAGGCCAAACCACTGCATCTATAATTGTGGGCAGTTACCTGGCCATGCAGCAATGCGACACACTGCATCAGCCCCTGCCACATATCTCTTGTTGATGGACACTGCAATCTGGACTTGTTTTCTTCTTTAATATCTGTATCTCCTGCACTTTTTCCATGAGTACAGGTTCTACAATGCATGTACCATTGTTTATTACCAACATTTGTTGCTTATGTATCTGTTTCTAAAAGAGTGTGTTGGGTTGACCTTGTCCAAATTCCAGGTGCCCACCCAGCCTTCATTCTTCCCACTCCTTCCCACAACAAGACAAAGGAGAAATTAAGATGAGTAAGCTTATAGGTCAAAATAAAAAGAGGGGGTCACTTCTCATGGATTTGTGAAAAAAATATTTTATTGCCAATTAAAATAGATTTGAATGTTGAGAAACTAAGACAAAATTAAAACAACACTTTCCCCCCTACCCCTCACTCTTTTTTCCAGGCTCAACTTCATTCCTTCATTCCTCTTCTTTTCTCCCTCTACACGGTGCAGAGGGGATGGGGAATGGGGGTTGTGTTCGGTCCGTAAGAGTTCCTCTCTGATACTCCCCTCACACACTTTTTCAGTGCTCCAGCATGAGCCCTCCAAAGACTTCATCTTCCTTCAAAGCCTATCACCTTCTCCGGCATGGGATCCTCCAGGTGCTTCAGTGTAGATATGTGTTTTGACATGGCACTCCATGGTTTGCAGTGTGGATATCCACTCTGGGATGTTCCTCTCAACTGGCTGCAGGAAACCCCCTGCTCCACTGCAGTGTCTCCAGGGGCGGCAGGGAAATCTCTGTTCTAGCACCTGGGGCACCTCCTACCCACTGCTTCCTAGGGTTTATAGGGCTATTTTTCACACTTTTTCACTCACTACCCACATCTCAACAGCATTTTGACCTTTCTGCATAGGTTTTTCCCAAGGTGCCCCACTCATGGCTGAAGGGGCACCTTGCAGTGTCCTGCAGTGGGTCCATTGGAGCTGACAGGAACCAGCTGTCTCCCACATGGAGCAACTCTGTCCTCTCCTCAGAGAGGCCAGGACTGCAGCCCTCTCCCTAGCGCCAATACCTCAACACCTACACCCAATACAAACAGGCATTAAGAGACAGCTCTGGAGGATGGTGTGACAAAGGAAAGGAATGACAAGGCCCATTGGTGATGGGTAAATAGAAGAATATTTCAGCTGAGCTTCAAGACTCCATTGAAAATAGGATGGGTTCAGGCAGTGATACCGAGTGGCACAATTAAGATCTATGGCTGGAAATCTCAGAAGCACCAATTAAAAGGTTTGTAAATAAAAGAATATTAAAACATCAGAAACAGAAAGAAAAAAAAATCTAAGTTCTTGAATTCCTGTTATCTTCAAAGTTTTGTTTACCTCTGTTTTTGTGTTTCCAGCAGAAATTATAAACACAGTGTATTTCAAATGCTAATATGCTGGATTCAGACAATTAAAACACAGCAACTTGATTTTGAACTCTATTAATCCCAAAGCACAATAGCAATCAGGGATTCCCTTGTATTTTTTTAATCCTCTGCAAACTTTTGTTGTAATAAACTGCTTTGCTGGCTTGTTTGTAATACATCCTGTGTTACATTCTGCAGCCTGAGCAATTACTGAACTCATTTAAATTCTAAGATAAGCTACTTTTCTCCCTTTAAAGCATGAGGTCTAAAGGCGACACTAAATTCTGGGGATTCTGAGGGTTTGAGAGCTCAGTGAGTTTTTTAAGTTTACTAAAACTTTGTTCCATAATTTAGACTCCTTTCTTCAAAAAAACAAGGATTCAGCTTAAGCATAACCAGTCTTCCTCCTAAATGCTTAATCCAAAAATCACTGAAGTTAGTGGAAAGACTTCTGAGGGCTCCTTGAGACTTGCAATGGAAGTCTGTGCCCTCTGTTACTGACAAAAGAACTGCACACACAGAACAACCCAATGACTGATATCTGATGTATTTTTCTTTCTATAGAATTTCACTCTGTGTCTTCCACTGCTGGCATTTCTCCAAACTCACTGAATTTTTCTCTCTCTCCCTACTTTTCTCCTTGTCATACTGCTTTTGTTAGGTTTTGTTATATTCACTCAGTTTTCTGTCACCATATCTCTACGTGGGGAGAAAACAATACACTGTCCAAAACCAATTTTCACTTCCCAGGACTTCAGCTGGTTCAGGAACAGGCTATAGGAACTTGTTTAATATCTCCATCTTAAAGACTTATCACTTGTGAATAATAATGAAATTAAATAGAACGGTTTTAATTGCAAGCCAAGATTTTTAGACTTGAATGTTTAACCATAAGCTTCTAATCCCACATTTAATTACTTAAATGATCACTCATTCTCAAAAGTCCTCAGCATCCAGCACTTTTTAATTGTGGCACTTTTTTAACGTTACTCTTAAGAACCTAGGTGGATTTAAGAATCCAATGTTAATCACCTGGGTTACATTTAAGAACCCAGTGTTAATTACCTGGGTTTAATATGAAGGATGATTCTACCAAATCTCTTCTTAAAAGGATACTTCCATTTATCATTTTTAACTCCTTATAGAAGTGATTTATACACACAAAGAGAACCTGAAAACTTTTATATTCCAAAGTCCAACTCTGCATCTTTTTTGTTTTCTTTTGTTTTGTTTTGATTAAGTTCTCTATGTAGGACGGCAAATTTAAAACACTGCAAAATGCATATAGCAAGGATACCTTTTTATGTGATTTAAAAAAAAAAGAAAAAGGAGTTAGTTACCAAACCATGCTGTACTTATAGCCATGCAGTGGGAGTTCTCTGAGGGTTGTGAATCCCACTAAGTAGAAAATCATGGCAGAACTCATAGGTAAAATTACAGAAGAGAGACTTATTAACAACTGGATTTTCTTTGTCACCTTCACCCTTTGCAGCCTAGAGAGATGGAAACCACCGGTTGCAGTCACTGTCCCAGCAGATGGGATTTATTTATCTTTTACAGAGAAATCAGGATCAGCACATTCCTGTTCTAAATGTCACAGCCTTTCAACCCTGATGATAGAGGCATCTCATGATGAAAAGAGTGTTACAAAGGTGCTATAGTTTTTTATTAGGGAGAAGAAGTGCTTTCAAGAAAGGATAGTTGCATACAATAACGTGGGGAAGAAGTAGTCATGTCAGGGTCTTCTCTGTGTGCTCCCAGGGATTCTGCCACTTGCCTCAAACACTTGGTTTGGGGTTGGCATGGATGTGGATGACCAGCCAGCCCTGCTGAGGGCAGTGAGAGAACCTGAGGTAGATGTCCAGAATGGATCTGGTTTGGAATGGGCTGCAAGTCACTCCTCAAGAGGGGCCGCTCTGAGCTCACAATATGTAATGGCTCTGTCATGCCAAGGCACCTCCCTCCACAGCCCCAACCCATCAACTTGGCATTACAGCCAGGCTTCTTCCCTGTCTCCTTTCTATGCCTATGTTCAGCACTGGCCCCAGAGAGGCCAACCCTGGTCCCCAGTTTTGGTACGCTCTCTCTGGGAAGCAGCCAAGTACCAAAGTTGCTAGAAAATCTCCCATTATTCACCCACAGGGGCCAAATATGAAGGTAGGGATGGGGATACTAGAAGAAAGACCCTGCACGTGGCAAGAGACCTGTAAAGTTGATGTTTTCAAACTAGTCTGACTCTTTCGAAAAGCGAGATCTGGCTGTATTGCAAATACTCCCTCATTTTTCGTGAAAAACTACATTTGTCAAGTGAAAGCTGAAGCAGTAGTGGCACACTCTTCCTGCCCAACATGAGCTTCTCTCACAAGGCCTGTATAGATGGAGGTCAGCAAGGACAGTGCAACTCTTTAGATGTGTACTACTGGAAATGCAAAGTCCTAGCTGGTGTATTTTACTTCACCTGTGATGAGGCATGAGACAGAGCCTACCACTGAAAGAGCAGTGATTAGAAAGCACACTCACTACGTCCAGGAAATCATATTCCATGTTGCATGTGTTTTTTTTAAAGCAAATCCTTGTCTAACTGGAACCACCAATTGTTTTAATACAAGCCACTGAGGAAAGCTAAAATTATTTGGAAACTGAAGCCCATTAAGATCATTCAAGGAAATTGTTTAACAAAAATTTTGAAATCTGCATCAGCTGAGCTGCTGAAAAAAGGTCCTCTAAGTGGTGAGTGACACGTTATTGCAGCCTACAGGTCCAATCTCCTTTTCACTTGTCCTCCTCACAGGAATCCAGGTTTGTCCTTTGAGAGACCCAGGAGAAAGGACCACAGCCAGTGACTTACTGATCTTCCACTGGATCTACATAGTGACATTTCCTTAGCTATCAAAATTTGACTTCCTAGTTTAAAGCTAAGTGCTGCCACTGAGAGCTGGTATGAGACACAAAGTCTAAAATATTGACAGGCAGCTGAAAAACATGAATGAGATTCAAGATTATTTCAAACACCTTTCAACCGCCACCACAAAACAAGATGAGATTCTTCTGTGCTCCAACTATTTTCTTAAGATCATTTTCTGCTCCTGCACTTATCCACTGAACTTGATTTAAGCTCACTTTCTTTCTGCTCTATAAATTGTATTTTTCTGATGTAAATTCCTCGAAAGCACATTCAGAACTACTGCAAAACTTATGAGTAAGCATGGAAACAATCTGTTCATGGACCCTACTGTCTTATTAATTTCAAAATAGTAATAAATGAGTTACACTAAAGAAAACAAAATGGTTTTGATAATGATAGTGAAAAAGACCATACCATTCCACTTTTAAATGCTTATAGCATCAACCACAGAAAGCTCATGACTTAAGGAAAGCAGTAATTATCAAGTTTTGATGTTCAAAATTGTATTATTCTGAGCAAGCTATTTTCTTGTGGAGCTCACCTGGAGTCCTCTCCACTTTTAGAAAAAAAAGCTAGTAGAAGCTGGAAAGGATCACTGTAATTCTCTAGACTGACCTTTTGTGAAGATCCGTCTGGAAAACTAAATAAAAACTGCCAAAACTATTAACATGAAAAGAATAATTTAACCTAGTGTTTCACACTGAAGTCTCCATGACCTATGTATCTGTGTATAGATGAAATAGTGAGGTCTGTTGGCAACATCTTCTTGTATTTTTCACTTCATGCAACCCCTTTTTGTACTGTACCATGTAAGAAACATAAATATTCTGCAGATTATTATTTCATCATGAAGCAATCCTAACTATGGTAAAGCCATGTGGGGAAAGATAATAATAGATTATACATTTCAACAGCAGTGAATGATGACAGGTTTTACTCTAAAAAAGCCCTCTGAAGAAATCTCTCTCTGAAGAGGCTAACAAAGGGGAGAAGAATTTCTCCCTTATGTTGGTTTTTGGTTTTTTTAATCAGTTGCCAGATTTTATTCATTAAATAAGACCCATATTGCAGGTTGATGATGGATACGTTTCTATTCATAGAACATAAATCACTGTGTGACATTTAGGTTTAAAACATTCACAGTATTCAAAGGCATTGCTTTAATATCAGTGATAATTTGTAGTGAGGTTATCTAAATTATCAGACGCAGAAAAAAGAAAAATCTGAGGGGCAATGTGGCAGGAGGTAGAGCTTATATTCTGTTTAGGACAAGTTAAGGAATGATCAAATGGCCAAATCATGACTTGTAGATGATAAAGCAGTTTGCAAGAGAACATTCCAGCAGTGGCTGACTCTCATATAAAAGATGAACAAAACGAAGCTGTTTAAGCAGGGAAGGGATAGTAAAGTGTCTAGTACATGTAAATTATTTTACAGTGCACACACAAATTACTAAGCTAGCTTTTTTTTTTGAAGGTGATAATCTTTCTGAAGAACTGCTGACTTCAGAAAACTCTGGCAAAGTTGGAATATCTGAATAGGTTGTGATAAAAATAGGTATGAATATTGAAAATTTTATCTTAATTTTTCTGTCTCTCAAAGCATATAATGTAGAAGTTGTGCAATCATTTTAATTTCTATCCGGAAGATTACATAAAAGTGCACTTTAAAATGTGCATACTACTGCAAAATAAGATAGAATAATAAGCAAAAGAAAACTGTAGAAAACCACTAACAGTGAATAATATCTGATTTAGTGTATCCAAATGGGAAAAATCTACATTCCAGCAATGAATATAGAAGAGCACATTAATCAGGAACAAGTCTCATTGAACTAAGTCCAAACAACACAGGATATCTGTGAACACAGCTGAGGAGTGTTACTGCTTTATAAAAACAAGTAAATAAATATTCACTTTTATAAAAATTGCTTCACCCTTCTTAGCATTCAGCCTTGCTGTAGCAGTCATCTCTGTATTGTGAAGAATTACTGATAGGTCTCTTCTTCCAGCACAGCACGTCGGGGTCAGAACTTGCATGTCCAGATGATGATGGCTACTTTTAATCAGCATATAGGGATGACAGAGCTGTGCTGATTAACAAATCCTAATGCCATTATCCAGTAAAGCTGCCTGGTAAAGTTTACCCTTGTTCAAGAGCTGCAACATAGTGTGAGGATGCAGTGAATATATCTAAAGTGCATTGACAAACAGATATCACTAATCACGAACAGCAATAATGAACAGTTAAAAAAAACAGCCTGCATTCTTTTATAACATATGAGAAATCATGAGCCCTTCAGTCACATTCTTCTAAATTATGCTGAGATTTATGAAAGGAAGTTATTATATTAGATTTCCCAAAAAAGCTATTGTACTAGAATCCTCAAAACATGACTATTTTTTTTTGTACATAATTTTCCCCGAGTTCTAGTGAGAGCAGAAAGATTACAGCCCAGTTCAGGCAGAGCAAGAATGTCACCATTATTTCTAGTAGGAATAATAAGAAGATATATAGGCATCAAATCATTAAATTTATGAATTTTGGGTGTTATTTTTTAGATCATATGTGTGATCATGGGAAGCTTATTATTATTCTCTTCTCCTTAATATTTTGTTTTGCACTAGAGAATCAAAGAAAGTTTCAGGCAAACATAGTTCATTCTTCTTGTCACCATTTAGTTTGTGCTTTATTGTTCTCTGTGGCAAGACAAAATTTAGTATTTCTGTACAGTTAGATATTCAGCAGTGACCCAACAGAAACATCAATCCTTTCTGACTCTGAAAAACAAAAAGACTGCAAAGGCAGAACATAATGCACCTTTCAGGCTCGTTTTGTCTTATCAGCCACAATGATATGAAGGATGTTTATTATCTGTCTTAAGGAAACATATTTTTCTCTGAAGTAAAGCTCCATTGCTAAGTGATGTTTGCTGTGGAACTATTCACTTTTAAAGCTCTGGGACCTGGCAAAGAAATAAGTTTAAAAGCCTCAAGTCATTTTGCTGCTTTTCTTTTTGTAAGAGAAATTTTTAAGTAATGTAAAGGAAAGATAATAGCTATGCTGAAATACTTGGAGGCCAGTGCTTTGAGGACCCTTTACTGCAGTTAATGTCTCAGATGGTTGCTGTCACTACAACTCTTTCTGAAGCATTTCCTAATTGGCTCCCTGAAAGTTCAGCTTCTTGCCCTTCAAAGAGCAGCAGTATGGCTGCTGTCAAAGAAGGAGCCACTTAACTTAGGGTGTGATCTTAATAAAAATTCTGTCTTTCCAGAAACATTATTGCCCATACCTTTTATTTCACCTCATGACTTTTGTTTTCCTCCTATGTTAACAAAAAGGACAGAAGAGCTTGGAGACCATGGAAATCTCCCGAGCACTTTCAGTTTAAAATAGGGAGTCAGACTCTGCTCTCATATACGTTGGCGTGATGATGAGGGAAGAGATGGGTCGTTCCTCCCTGGGAATAGTTTCATGAACCAAGTGCAAGAAGCAGGGAAGAAATATGAGCAACTTTGCTCCTCAGGCTGTGGTTTTCAATACAGCTTAAAGCAGCCCCAGGCTCAGTCTGGTTTCACCAGATATTAGAATTTCTTAACTTCAGAAGCAATTATTATGATTTAAGAAAAAAATTCTGTTATGAAACTACCACAGAACAACTTCACTCAGTTTACCCTGAGTACTAGGTTTTGGTTTTGCATGATAGTATGAGGCAAAGAATTTCTTGTCCAATGTAATTTCCCCCAAAGTATTTGCAAATATTGATTTTTTGTTTGTTTGTTTAAAAAAAAGTCTAAGGAAAATAATTAAAAGAAAAAAAAAAAAGCTTTTCCACATGAGATTCATAAAATTAGTACTCATGCAGCTAATTGCAAAGCATTTACCTAATAGCCAAGGATGGGAGAAGATGAATTCTCCTTCTGAGATAGTACCTCTTGGTTCAAAACATCTAAGTATTCCTTCATAAACTGAAATACTAAGCCAGGTTCTGACTCAGTTATTCTCTTGACTAGAAGTCAGAAGATTTGCCAAAGCAGCAGTAGAGAAGTACCTTCTCCTATCAAATTTTCTTACACGAAGTTAACTCCAGAAAGATCCTTTTTTTAAAGAAGATAAAGAAGTGTGAAAATGAGACATTTGTATTGCCTGTGTAATGGTTATACATATATTAGGCAAATCCTGACAGAGCAAAAATTAGTCTCTGATTTCTTCCTCTCCTTTCATTACTCATGGTCTTGTTTTGCACCTGTTCAGCACTTGTCCTTACAGATGCATTTAGCTATCGTTTAGGCACTTGCAGGAGCAAAATGAGAACAGATGCGTCATAAGTACAAAATATATGCTAAAAAGACATGCCGTAATGAGAAATCAGAGCTCAATGGGGGGAAAAACAAAACACGACAGGATATAGAGAACGCAGACCTAAAATTAGCATAGGATAGATACATTGAAATGACAAAATTCAGCAGATAAGGGCTCCTGGTTTATTGTCTCAAATATGCCTATCTGCATTCCCAGGGAACAACATCAATCTGTCTTGATTTCTGAATAAATTGAGCTCTCAAGCAAAATCCCTTTAAAAGAAGACGGCTCTATTTATATCAGTGTGACCTTTTTAGAAGGACTTTAGGGAAGAAGGAAACAAACTTACCTAAATTCCTACTACCCAAAGTCCAATTCTGATTTCCGAACTGAAAAATATTGTTTGCCACTGGTTTTTAGCTATCCAGCACCATAAGTCTTTGAAAATTCACATATCACAACAGGCTTGCTTACAGGTTTAGTGTAGTCTACTATTTGTCTTTAACTGGTGTTAAAACATTACGTAAGAATCTAGATTCCAAGTCCATTGACATTCATCAATGGCTTTAGTTAGTTTTGGATCAAGATCTGAGTTTAAAGAAAGAACCCTATGAGTATATAGGAAATCACAAAAAATCCATAGCTTTTACTAGCTATATTAGTGGTATTAACTGTCACAGGTAGATGTTTTTGCCTTATTTTCATTCCCCAGGATGAGAAAACTCTGATTTAATTAGGAACTTCACTGGGATTCATAATACCTGGTTTGAAAGAGAATGAATATGTATTCAGGCCATATATTTCAGAATGAGAGAGTGGGTGTTATGGATAAAGGATTTTTATACAGTGTTATGTAGGGTGAGTTTTTGCATTTTTGAAAGCACTGTAAGATTGTTCGATAACTGGCTGAAGCAATCAGAATGTTTAACTTCTGTCTGTTAAGAGTGTGATACCAGGAGACCAGAATAGGCAAATATAGTGCTTATTCTTAAGAAATTAGGACATAAGGAATTGTAGACAAATCAGCTTAACTTCACCTTCAGGAAAACTCCAAAACAATCAATTAATCTGCTCATAAGAACTTGGAAAATAATAGACAAATGGCACAGTGGTCAGTATATAGCTGTGTACACCAAATCATGTCAAATCAGTCTATTAGCTATGAAATGTTAACAGGGGTGTTCCATAGAGCAGAAACAGGTTCAATCATATACACCTTGACAGTATTTAGGTTTTTGATACTGTGTCAAGTAATACTTTCCAAAACAAACTTACAAAACATGGCTTTTGGGGAGCTTCTCTGAGGGTGCAAAAACCCTTAAATAACTATATCTGAAGTGTGGAGATCAATGATATACCAGAATGGAAGGTTATATCAAGTGGGGCTTTGTGGAAATCTGTAATGAGTATGAAGTTATTAATATTTTCATTAGAAATTACATAGTACTGTGAAAGTATATTTCATTTGCATGCGGCACAAACTTTAGAGACCAGGTCAAAAATTTGAAAGAATCTTAACAAAGCCAGAAAATGGTCTGGAAATACAGAATGAAATTCAGTAATATATACTTCTAGAATATATGCTTAAATAGAAGTAATTGTATGCATTGTAGGATGCAAAAGATATTCAGGAGCCTCTTTTCAGAAACGTGGTTATTTCCCAAATTTCTGCACATCATAATAGTAAAAGGTATTTGCGGTAAAAAAAACACAGGAATGATAATTGTTAGATAAGCAGGAATATAATCCTGAATACCTGGAAAGTAACCTTTCTTCTTTACTTAGCTCTGGTAAGGCAGGAACTAAACTGACTAGAGGTTAGAAAATGGGACTTATGGGGAAAGCATGAAAGAAAAGAGGTGGAGAAGAGAGAGGGGTGAGTGTAACCAGTGGCCCAGTGATTCAGGTTCAAGTGACACAAGATCTAGCTTTGTGTAGCATGTCTGGCTAACTTTGATTCTATTTTAGTAAGAAGATTGTTGTTAAACTTTGAAAGTAATTCAGTTAAAACCATGCAAGAAATATGACTATAGAGAAGTGAAGTTACTGAGGTGGTAGTGACAAGTAAGCCAAGGACTTAAAGGAAAAGCTAACGAGAGAAACCTAGGGAAAAGGTAGAGAATTAGGAAACTTTCTGTCCTGACTGATAACTGCCTAGATGACACAGATTCATTAGGTGTGGTGAAGATATTAATGCTTGGCTTGGTAACTTCACATATCAACCTATAAACACTTTTTCTAGCCCATTATATGAAGTTTATCCTGTCTGCAGAGTTCTCCTGGGCATAGTAAGAGATGCTCAAGTAAAAGCAGCCCATTATGTGGAGGGTTACAGCAGGAACACCATAATACCAAAGAGCTTATGCAAAGAATAAGGGACAAATCTCTTCTACAGTAGTGGAGCAGCTGAAGTGCTTTAAGATCCTCTGTTACTAAACATCTTGGCAGAAAAGCTTAGACAGACATTTTAAAACAATATCATAGTTACGGCTGATTTTGTCTTAGGGCAGAGAGGACTTGAGGTTGACTTTATACTAGCGTTTGGAATTTCAGGAAGCTTCATAAGCAAACAGAAATCTGAGCAGAGATCAGACTTAATGTAGTATTTGGAACACTGCATCAGGAGTGATGTTGGTGATTGTGCAGTTTCCCAAGGGCAATGCATGGCCAAGGCTTGTGGCAGTTTAATGTTCAGCTCATCTCAAGAGGAGGAGGTGGAAAATAAGGTCGTTAACTATAACTGGATTGCAACTCTCTACCCTGCCTTCACCGACTACGGTGGTTTATTTTGGAGAGACAGAACAAACAGAAGTACCAGAAACAGTCACACTGAGGAAACATCAAATTCATGGGGGATAACTCAATCAGGCTCTCCAGTTACTTTAGTAGAATTTTGTACAAAAACCTGACTGCTGGTGACTAGATGTCTCCTGTATTCAAACAGGCTTTCCTAGGGATAGCTCAGGTGAACAGTGCAGAAGTATGCAATAATGAGATAATAGGTTGTACCAGCATAATTTGGTGAATTCAATGGAATTGCAACCACAGCCTGTGGAAGCTGAAAGGCCTTATTATTTTGAAAATTGTACCAGTAACAACAAAACAGTCTCCTATCTAAAGATCTTGCCAGGGGATAATAACTGGCAAACACCTCAAGGTGTGTGTGTGAATAAGCATGCTGTTAGTTCAGTAGAACAGTGCAAGCTAAAGATCTCTTTAAAGAATTAAATTCCTGACATCATTTACAAGTATTGCTTAATCTTATTTTTTTTAAAAATGGTAATTAGGTTTCACTCCTACAAGCAGCAGGATAATTGGGTCCCAAAAGTCTGGAATAAGGTTAAACAATTAGACTGTATTTGCAAATGAACCTATCCTGATTGGCACTTGAAAGGATAAAAGGTTTATTTGAAGTTGTTAGGATTTTAACCCCATGATTTCGTGAAGTCCATATATATGAGACTTAATTCTAACTTGAAAATATCCCTCCAGACACCTCTGGACTTTGGATGGAATTTGAGCAAAGTTGTCCCTCTGAGTGTAACAAGCGTGCATTGAGCAATCTTCCTGACTTCTTGTTTCATTGACTCAATATTAGGATTTATTATTAGTTGGTAAATTATTGATTATTGGGTCAATATATCTTGAAATTCAGCTCAACAAAACACAGCACCTATTTATCACAGCAATTTTAGAGACAAGTAAATTGAAACAAAGGTAGATTTATGAACCCACCAAAGGTCACACAAGTGAGTTAGCAGCAAAACAAAGAATAGGTCTTCAAAAGGCTGGCTTCCAATCCAACATCTGCACAGCTAGGATTAAAGTCAGTACTACAGAGAAAAAAAGCAGCCTGACAAGACAGGAAATTGATGGTAAATGATGCAAGAAATAATGTTATAGAGATAATTTTGTTTCTTGTGTGTGACGAAGTCCTGGATAAATGCAATTCAGAAAGATTTCTGGTTCAGTTATTTTCTGGTTCAGCTGGTCCAAGCCAGTAGTCTATGCCACTATATATACCAGGTGTGACTAATGTGAAGTGATAAAGGTGGTGAAAAAAACTCCATGGAATTCAATCATGGAACAATCGCTGATTTTTTCAAAATTTCTTCATCTGTATATGGTGTTTTATATCCAATTCAGCAGAGACACTAAATTTAATGGCATTCTTTCTTCACTGAATTAGCATCATTCAAAATGGCAACTAATTTTTTTTCCCAGCAGATAATTTTAGTTAATATGTTGAATTATGCTTTCAGTAGTTGCAAAACACAGAACAGTAAGCAAAACATTGCAGGGGATAAACCTAACCGTTGTATATAGATCTGTAACCATCCTGCATTACTGAGATAGAAGTACAAGACACAGGTTAAAGCCTATTTTGTTTACGTTGATTTTGATATCTCACAATTTCTAGAACTGAAGAACATACCTTGGAGCATAACCAAAGCCAGACTGAAGGCTGGCCTCAGATCTACAAGTAATAAGGGAGAAAATTAGAACATCTCAAAAATATGAATAAGAGTATAATTATTCACAGATAATGATTTCATTTCTGTGTTTCATAACCAGCAAATTTAGAACACCTTTTAAATTTTAATTAACTTCTTATGTAAGAGTTAAAACATAAAAAAATAAGCAACTTTCCTGGTAACAGTTGTGTTGTAAATAGCAATCCTATGGATGTAAAAGTCCTCACTCCAGTTTGAATGAACTCATAATTATCATCAAGTCCAGCTCTCTGCTCCCCACAGGACCACCTAAAATTAAACCATATGATTAAAAAGTGTTGAATCTTAAGCAGGATTAGAGGAATTCTTTCATACCATGGAGAAATTATTTGCCCACAATGATGGTGTCTAAACATCAGGCACTCCTACCAAGAGTACAGTAGGATTTTTTTCATTATGCATCTTTTCGTAGAGCTTCCCCCTAAAAGTCAGTCATATGAATTGCAAGGTCTTCACATGCATTAGGATGAGAAACTGTCCATACTGAGTTGAAATAAAAATAACTACAGTTTTGTCAAAACAACTTCTCTGCAACCATATATCCTCCGCATATAGCCACATAATCTCCTCCATTTTATTGAATGAATGATGTCTGAAAAATAAATCTGTTGTTTGAGGTAATTCATCAGATTTTGGAGTCTACTATTCCAAAAGGAGTAGCAATTATATACAGATTAGCTCCTTAAGTAAAACAAACAACACCAGAAAAATTATTTGGAAAGTTGTTGACCTAGTTATCAGGGGTATTAGATTTCATCACTAAACAGGGAGACAGAAAGATATTTGGTGTACATATCACACAGTGTGAATAGCGAAAGCAATATATAGATTTAGACATAGTGTCTGCAATGACTTTCTTTCAAGTTCATATGAGAAAAACCTTCTACCAAAATATTCTTGGAGTTTTGTATTCTTTTCAGCCACTTCAGATGAATGTGTATACTTGTTCTGTGTCTGGTGAAACTCTGAGTTAATTCTCACAGACTCATCAGCCAGGCTGCAGGATTTCCATGCTGCTTTTACAGAGGCAGTGCTGACTGTCAAGACCATGTCTCCACTCCCCTGACACAACCCTGCAGTCACCAATTATTTTGACTCGGTTCTTAACAAATATAGATGAGGGCAAAGCTTTACAGCGACGTTCAATTTTTGAGCACATCAGTTGTATGAATAGATAAATTCAACTGTAAAATATCCTAAAAAATGGCCAGGAGCTGGCTGGCATAAAAGAAAACCCCCTGTTTTTCCACCTAGTAGTGCTGCTTGACAGGTCTAACTGAGGGCAGAGGGCAGCTACTTCAATGGATAAGCATTTGATAGGAGAGCTGCAATTCTTAGTTCTGGCAGCAGCAGTTATTCTTGCCGGTAGCTAATTAGTCCATCTGAGGAAGGTGTGATAACCTGCTGATACAAATCAGTGGCT
This sequence comes from Atrichornis clamosus, assembly GCA_013400975.1. Lineage (NCBI taxonomy): Eukaryota > Metazoa > Chordata > Aves > Passeriformes > Menuridae > Atrichornis > Atrichornis clamosus. The sequence continues at coordinate 75,460 of WBMZ01010324.1, forward strand.
TCTGATCTTATTCTGGAGGCCTTAACCATAGTTCCCCCACACCTGAATTTAATCACATGTGGTGTGGTCAACTGCACACTGCACTCTTCCTGCCGTGCTGCTGCAGATATCTGAAGGAGCTTTCTATTCTGGCCAGGGAAAAGCTGTGTTCAAACTGTAGGAAGTTCCCCATGACTTATTACAGGAATTGATAGCTCTTTATCTAAAAGGTGGGTGAGCAGATGTTAAGCAAAAGGGATTTCAAGTGTAACTGGTTTAAATTGGAATGTCTGCCTGCTTGACTCAGGAATATTACCAGGAAAGCTCATGCTCTGCCTTGTGGGTATATGCTTCAGGAGTGTCATGGACTGAAAAATAGGATGGCTGTAGTGTTATTCCATTGCTTCACTACGGTGGTTACAGCTTATTTTCAGCAGACATTGATCAGGACTTTGTTATTTACCATTAACTGTCTGTCTGTGCTGCTTTCCCCTTGAAAAAGTATGATTTAATAGGTACAAATATCATAGTGAGAAATGGAACAGTAAGAGGAGTCAAAACCAGTTATGCTGATTTAGTTTTCCTTCTTCAGTCTCTAGCAATAGGTAAAGCTTTCTTAGGAACCAAACAACTTGACTGCCTAAGGTCTGGGTTCAGATTTGACTTAAACCCTTGCATGCCACTGACCTTTAGGAAAGCTGATATTCTTAAGAGCCTGTTTTGTAGCACTTCAATGTCTAGATTGGTTAGCAGGCTGTGAATGTGTCATCCAGGATCCCCTCTGTTGCATACTCTCTTCAAACATTGAGCGGGGTCAAGCACAAAGATATGTGTGAGACGAGTCTTGAAGATGAAGACATTCCTGAGTCCTGCCACTCCTTAGCTGTGAGTTTTTTCCTATTTCCTTTAACTGATATTTCTGTCTTCCTTTAAAAATATAAACAAACAAAACAAAAATTTAAAATATCACAATAAGTGAACTTTTTTGTATCCAAGGGCGAAGTAGTAGGGCGAGGAAACCTCACAAAAACAAAGTCTCAAGTGAAAACTCCACACTGATGAACAAAAATTCAAATCCCTCAGATTATAGTTATCTCCAAAGGACTACGCCAGCCTTGAAATAATTCCTGTCTTTCCTTGACCTTGGCAGGTTTCCAGGAAAAAAGCTACACAATCTGGAGAGTTCTGATGCAGGTTATGTAGGAATAATTCAGAGGCTCTATTTAAGGACCATATGCTGCATCCACTTATTTCTAACAGACACAAGAATAAAAAATTACTATCCTAAAGAGAAAGAATAACAGAAAAAGTATGATAGCGGGAAACATCTTGAAAATTTCAGGAGAAAATATTTTTCATTAAATTCCAGCAGGTATCTATTTCTTTCTAGAGAAAACACTGCTTAAAGTAACAGTAAGTAGTGGCTTGTTGTTTTCAAATATGACTACTGTTCTTTCTGACTGGGAAACAATAGTTCTTTCTCGCTGAAAAAGCGTTCTAGTCTTTTTACGTGTATATAAATTGAGAGGAATTGCTCACCAGGAAATAAGCATGTCTGGTTTACAGCATCATGTATAGGTTTGGATCTGTTCTGTTTTCCTCCTTGCCTAGAACTGCTGAGGAATAGTGAATATTGACTCTTATTTTTTTCCATTAAGAGTTGTTAGAGAGAATAGTTGCAGCCATTACTGGATTAGCACAGGGATAACATGGGTAAAAGTGACTGGAGATCACACCAGACACACAGCACCTTCCAGTACCTGAAGTGAGCCTACAAGAAGACTGGAGTGGGACTTTTTACATGAGCATGTAGTGATAGACAAGGGGGAATACCTTTAAACTGAAATAGGGTTAGTTTAGTTTAAATTAGATATTAGGAAGAAATTCTTTACTGTGGTAATGGTGAGGCACTGGAACAGATTGTCCAGAAAAGCTGTGGAAGCCCCATCTCTGGAAGTGTTCAAGGCCAGGTTGGATGGGGCTTTGAGCAATCTGGTCTAGTGGAAGGTGTCCCTGCCTATGGCAGTGGGGTTGGAACTGGATGATCTCTAAGGTCACTTCCAACCAATCTATAATTCTATGATATCAATATCCATAAAGACCCTGGGTATTAAAGATTCCTCAGAAAGACCTTGGACAATGATCTGCCTTCTGACGTGTATGTGAATGCATCCTGAAATAAAGGTGTAATCTGTAGAGACAGAAATCTTAAACAGGGTGGAAAAAATAATGTGGGATTTTCCACCTCAGTTTGCTCCCCTTTCGATTGTATGATCACAATATCACCAAGTTTCCATGAAAGCAGCAATGCCCACAGGAAGCTGTTCAGTCTCCAGAGAGCTGCAGAAGAGATGCTGCAGGGTTCAGATTGGAAGGCAAGAGAAAGTTTGAAAATAAGTTTCAAATGTCACCAAGCACAGCAAGTACCTGTGCTTGAGAGCATTCTGTGATCCATGCACTACTCCAGCAGCAAGGTAGGCAACAGAGCCAAGCACAGCCAGCAACGAATGTAACACTTTTAGATATCATTTAATGCAGCTACCTTTATTCTGAAACACAGAGGTTTCACCTGAAGGCACTGTGAAACCCATTCAACAGTATTGCTTCTGCCTGTCACCTGTCCTGAACCAGCACGGCCATCAGTGATTCTGTGCTGTAGCTGGTACTTAACGGGCTGGAAAAATCAAGAGAGGACTGGTTGGCTCATCCTACCTTTTCTTCAAGTTCATGCAGAACACAAAACACACAGTTTTCCATCTTCATTCCAGTTGCTGCTCTGTGTTTCTGGAAGATAAGAGTAAGTCTTGCTAAATATATTATTTGTATAGCTTTTTTTTTTTTAATATCTTTTCTGCAAAATAGTGAGTCTGCTTTTATTTTTAATTCAGTCACACATTATGCATTATACGTGGACTTTTGCAGACATGCATTGAAATGTGAACATATATGTGACTAATTTTCAAATCTGGTGTCTTTAAGCAGTGACACCATTATGATGATGCAGTTGTTAACTAGACCAGCTTTGAGGTCTTTTTTTCCATTATAGGCAAATAAATATGTCCCTCAGAGCAATAAAATAAATTCAGAATGTACACAAAGTTTTATTGTACTTATTTTTTTCTCAAAAGCTTATATACACCATGGTTAAATTTTGTGGTTAAGAAGATTTTGTGCCTGCCTGGGTTAAAGCTGGATTATGGTCTATTAGTGTGATGGATATCATGCTCAAAGGTTAGTGTCTGGAAACAATTTGTGTAAGTTTATGCAGTGCCCAAGGGTGACAGTTCAAAATGTCTTAGCAAAACAGCAAATTCATCTTCCCAAAGTGTGCTTTTTAGCCTGAGTCACCTTGTCAAGCAGGTGACAGAAGATAAAAATTCTCTGGTGTTCAGCTCCTTGTCCAACAAAGTCACTGTCTTTCTTTGCTGTTTCAGAGTTCAGATAAAACAGGCTACGTCTTTTTTGCAAACCTCTGCAATCCTACAGGGTCAACAGTAGAAACACCTTGCTCTTTGAACATCAGTGAGATTCTGCCATATCTGCCTGTTCTCAGAATCCAGGGGGAACACTGGAGGCAAGGAGAGTTGTTATTAACATACACTAATGGTGAGGAGGAATTAAATATAAATCAGATGGTATTAACCATGGTGGAAAACCTGCAAAACATTAAAACTGTAGACACAGAAGAAACTTAATTGGAGGGGTGGACCTATAGCTAACCTATTTTACTGAATTTTCAGCTCAATTTTTCTGTTGGAGAATGACATATTCCTTTTAATACATTTTCTTAAGTAACCTTGTTAAAGAGAATGTCTGGTTTTTAACACAGTCAGAACTTGTATGTTCTATAACCTCAAGATCAAATTGAAAAGTAATTGGAAAAGCATTTGCTACATCTGGTCAGAAAGTATTTGACTTCAGTTTTGTCTGTGTTTTCCTAACTTGGTCTTGATTTTCTGTGGGGGAATGGGGGAGACACCCTCCACTCCCAATCTCGTCAGCAAAACAAAGCAGAGGACACAAAAAATGTGATTATTTTAAGGAAAATAATGTACAGAACTGTACAGGAAAAGGGCAATTCAATATCTTTCAGATTTTTTTTGAGTAAAATGCACAGTCACTTAAGAAGCTCTTTTTGCAAGGTGCCAGTTTAACAATGAGATGGTCCTTTGTCAAGGAGATTGTCAAGATTTCCTCTAATAAAACTGTGAACTAACACCTGCCTGTTTATCGAAAGGCAGACACATTACTTGTGTGAATCCATTATGAATGATAATGGGAAATGTGGGATAAATTCCTTCAAAAATTTCAGAAGGGCAACTCTAGTCATCTGGATGAAAATTCATCTTTGTATGAAGCCAGAATATAAAATAATCATTCTAGGAAAAGTCAGCAGCAATGGGATATTTCATCTTATTCTTTGCAAGTGATTTTTTCTGCCTAATAAATCCAAAATTCATTTCAACTGTGAGAGTTACAAACTTATACTGGAAAGTTAAAGTATTAGAATGTGGATTTGCCAGATAATCAAAAACAGTTCTTTATGGTTTACACAAAATCAATAAAAGGTACTTTAAAAAGCAGTCAGCAGTTTTAGTTTCAGCAGATTGCCAGATGTTACTGCATACATATATATTGGCTGCCCCATGGAGCATGAATCATTCCGTTGCTTAAATGAGCATTTGCCACTGGCAGTATGGAGAAGCCGTGCACTGCAAGACTACATTACCATGGTGGTCTTTGCATGCCATGGTAAAACTGAATCAGAAAGATCACCTTCTCATTGCCTCGTAGTTAAACTATCCCCACTTTGGCTGACACACACGAAAATTTCCCTTCCCTTTCTGTTTCTATATCTAGAAAGCATATGTACAAAGGTAATCACATGTAAAACAAAAATGTATTGTTCTATAAAGGTCATTTACAAACCTAAATGTTTTATGGCTGTAAGAGGAGTGTGGAAAAGACTTGGAGAGTGAATCTCCCTCTTCTGTGGGAAAATGGCAAAGTCTGAAACTCATTGTGGGAAATATCTTCCTTTGGGGTAAAACTGCAGGTCCCAGAAGTATGACCATGTAATAATAAATAGAAAAGTCTATTTGGTTTTCTACCTTCTTATAATCTCTTCTTGTACTTTTGCCAGAGGTAATTCCACTGAAATAAACTTGTGGCAAATGAGCAATTTCCTTCCATCTTCTCCTTTCAGTACTTGTCTTGGACCTATTTGCAGCATGGAACACCAGGAGCCAATAAAAATTCAGTCCAAGTTAACAGCTGTACTGTTGTCACAAGAAATGTCCCTGGATCTCCTTGGAGCTGACCTAGGATGAGGATGAGGAACAGTTAAAGAGGGGAGGACTTTTTTTGTATATTTAGGGGAAGGGGTTTTAGTAGCCTGAATCATTTTTCAATCCATTACAAGTGTTACTGAAGTCTCCTATCACTCAAAGGGGTTGGGAAGTAAATATTTATTTCTATTATTTCCATTTGTTTACTTTGCATTTGACTGAACTTTGGATATTGCCAATTTCACAGCAGATGACTACCCACTGGTGGGAATGGAGAGCAGAGATAACAGTGATTCCAGTTGTCACAGTTTTTTCCTGGGATGTTCTGGGATGATGCAGTTGCTTTTTGCCTCTTGTTTTATGCTGGGACCAGCACATTAAAGAGCCATTGGCATTCCCACCGCTGGCTTCTGTAGTTGCATTGCTGGCTCTCCTCAGGCCTACCCTGTGGGAATATCTGCCCCTATGCTCATGTTTCATACAAGGGTAACAGCAGGTAACAAAGGCAGTAGGAAAAGGAAGGGGAATAATCCCTGCTGACTTTCCTAGTAATACGCCTGACATCAGCACTGCCTCTTTGGCATCTCTTTGGGAAGCTTAATGACTATTTTATTCCAACCCAGCAAAGCATTTTTCACACAGACTTAACTCTGGGTGCATGATTCAGAGGAAATCAGACTACTTGTATAAGGACACAGTTGTAGAAAACAGCTTAGAAATATCTTTGTGTCAAACCAGAGGCAGGCTTCTCAACCAGCCAAATCCTATTTGAGATTCTCAAAGCCTTGTAAATGGTCAAAATAGGAACTTCTCAAATGTCATTTAGTGTGAGTAAAAGTGCTACTCTCTCAGAAACAAACAGGAAACAGGAGATTTATTACATAAATTAAAAGTAGTAACAAATAACATCATGTTCTTGGGATACTGCAAGGGCAATGAAGAAGAATGAGTCATTTCCCATTTGCAGCAATTATTGCAAGGAAAGAGACTCACTGTGTTTAGTTGGTTTTTAGAGTCTGCGCTGTGATATTCTTCACATGACTCCAAACCTGCCTATATGCAAAGGTTAAGCTAGATATTGCATGAAGTTTTGGAAGGATTTTGCGTGAAAATACAAAAATCTGGGAAAGTTCTCTGAAGTATTTCATCTGAAATCACCTGGAGGACTACTGAATGCTCTGTATTCCCACCACCTGATCCACACCCACCTAACATTCAAGCAGAGCTGTATTTATCAAGAAGGAACTAAATTATTTGATTCGAACCCCAGAATATTGAGCACAATGAAATGAAAAAACAGGCAGTTATAGACACATGATGTCTTTCTCTACAGATGTGCAGTGCCTGGCTTCAGTGGAGAGAGCAGTGAGAGAGCAGCAGGGTTTAGATACATCACCACACTTTAGAATGTGTGATGAAGTAGAGCTCCATTGAAGTCAGGCACTGCATGACTGCAAGGTGAGAGAAGAGTTTCCTGTCACCTGCATGATTAGAAGAAGGCTACCCTGTGAGTGTTGAAGTCCTAATTTAACACTGCCCTCAGAAGAGCTGCTGGCAAGTGTGGAAGGCATGGAGTTTATGGAAAAGGAATGCACAACTGCTAATTACTGTCTTGCTGACCCTCTTGGGGTGCTATAGCTGTGCAGAAATGAAAGTAAGACATTCAGACTTGTCAAAGAAGTTTTCTTCATGCACAATCAGTATAGCTAATATAGAAATTGATTCTGGAGCCCATTAATTGGGGGTTCTAGTTGTTTTAAAGGGAAAATAAGCATGCACTTTTGTAAAATAATGTTTGGGTGGTTTCCTGGAATTTTGTTTACATGTAGTAAAAAAATTTCAAGGATAAAAGAATAATGAATGTTGATATAAGTTTGAGTACAGTGCTTGAGAGAGCAAATAAGACTTGTGAATTTTTCTAGTAACCAATGTGATTATGTCAGGCTTAGGAAGTGAACAAGATCTAAAATAAGATATGAAATAAAGTATGAAAATATATTGAAGAGAAAATTTCTTTAGACCATTTGTCAGTAAGGTTTCCTGTATGTGAATTCATTATATTTGTCTCTGATTATCTTTAGGTTAAAAGGCAAATTATTTAGATTTTTAGCAATTCAAAAATCCTAACTCTCCTCTTCATTTTCTACTTAACTTGTTTTATATAATAGTGGTCATGTGGCTGACCAAAACCTAAAGGATACAACTATAATTTAGCTCAATTGAAATTAAAGTAAATGTGGCAATCATTAAACTTTATTGATGCAACTTTATTAAAACTATAATGCATCTCAGTGCACAAGGAAGCACAAAAAAGATGAAATCTTGTGCAAGGCCTGCATATTCATTTACTTAAAGGCTGAAAAAACCTTCTTTTTTCCTTTTTACTCAAATACAATTGAAATAATATATTTCTTTAAGCAACATACTATTGAAATTAACAAAGAAGCTAGCTGTATTCCTTCTCATAGTATTCTCTTTAATGTAATTGCATCCCTCCTTCATGGATGTATTTTTTTTAAAACATGAGTGAAAAGATCAGGCTTCTGAATAAAAAAACAGTATTCGTAATCATCGATCACCCACCTACAGTGTGGAGGAGGAAGTAAATACCACTCAGTATGTTATTTCTGAGATACGTTGTATATGCGGTGTTTTCTGAGAGCTGAAATCTGGTGTACACTGCACTGAGGCAGAGAGCAGCTTTATCCAAACTCAGTGGCAAGGTGTTCTACCTGGCATCTGCTGGGACTAAGCAAACATGCTTCTATATGGCTTGGCATCTGATCAAACCAAGAGTTTAGAAACCACCTGAAAACCCTGCTAAGCTCTTGGACTTTGTCAAACAAAAATTACCCAAGGGTAGTGTCAGTGCCCCTCCAGCTGCTCCCCCGGCTGATAGCCATACTTGCTTCTACGATGTCACTGAATAGCAACAATTGACAGCTCTTTGAAAAAAAATAATTGCAGTACTCTAAAGACTGCCTAAGGTCAGCTGCCACTGTAAGCTAATATGGTTCTGAAAGGAGGACTGGGAGACCTGGAAAAAACATTGAGATGTAAAGAACTCAACCTAGCAAAGAGAAAGTTGAGGGGCGATTTGATCCCAGTTTATAGATATATGTGAGGCTAGAAGGCCTCTCATTCTCAGCACTTTGGTTTAGCAGACAAGCTGAAAGTTGGAAAAAATGAAAATCAGCAAAACTTAAAATGAAAACACGTGCATATTTTTCACACTAATCTAGTACTATAACAAATTTTGAGGTATGTGACAGATCACCAGCACTTTAATTCTTTAAATCTAAGTAGCCTGTCTTCCTATGAGATTTGATGTCTTTCAAGTGCATTGCCATTAGGCAGGTCTTAGGATGTGTTCACAGGAATTTTATTCTATGTCTTCATGAGCTTTTAACCAAGTTATCATAATGTTTCTCTATGGTACTAGCAACCTCAATTTTCACCGTGCTTTTTATTGGAATAAGATTTTATTTCACAAGCACATAAATGTTTTCTCTTTGTACTCTTGGCTCAAATAGCTTAATATTTCCTAACTATATTTGGTGACTGTTTATCTACCAAATATAAAAGTGTTGCTGGTGATGCCTCTTAACCACTACAGAAGACGAATGCCAGTATGTACTGCCTATTAAAACTCATTCCTCTTGCACAGTGTTCACCCTCGTCATCTCACCCTCCAAAATATATTTCAAGACAGTGATGAAGATAGAGTGGTTCATTGCACCTTGTACAGATCATTTGTAGTGGAATAAATTTGATCTCAAAACTTTTGAAATTTTGGTGCTATTAAAAATGAAGCATGCCCATTAGGTTTACTGTGTTTCTGGTAGCTTCACTTGAGATCCAGCTAAATATCTGAGATTAAAACTTCCCATGGCTTGGTTTGCTCTTCACTTTTATCTCACAGTTCAGGTAATTTTCTTGTCCTGTGAAGTTTTGAAGGAACTTTTATAGAACAAAAAAGCCCTTCAAAGCAAAAGTGAACTCTTGAAATAATAGACCAAAATATGTATTTTTGTAGGTACTTAGCTGTTAAAAATGTGAAGGAACGTAATTTAAAAATGTAGAGTGCTTGTGAATCTTTCCTACTAGTAAGTCTGTTATTACTGGCGATTAGGTTAACACAGCTATTGACTGATTATATGAAAAGTCTGCATTTTTTTCTGCCCCTGATAAGTAGGTACATGATGGATAAGGCTGGTATGCACAAAGCACAACACATCATTAATTTTTGGGTCTAATGGGGTTATTAGTACTGTGTCAGCAGATCAAACTCACACATCCATCTGCCTATCAGAAGAGATTACACGCTCTACAGCACTCAAGAGACAGAAAACTGACACCAAATGAGAGGCCATCAGGACATCTTTAAAGTCTGGCATAATTCTCTCACTGTCACTTAAGTTATGTTAGTGTGTAGATTTATTTTTTCAGGGATTTGAGAGGAGTAGAGCTAAAAATGAACAATTCCTTAAAAACATGAAATCTATTCTGTCTAGAACAAAAGAAAAATTATTTTTATATTATTTGGAGGAAAAATAATTCTTAGAAGAAATCTTTGCAGAGTTATGAAGAGAGCAATCATAGCTATACAATATAATCACTATGAATTCAATGCCTTGAAATATGGAAGCAATGGTTATAGGTTAAGCAAACAAAAGGTATGAGCTTTTATATTTCATGACTGCTAAGTTATTCTGCGTGTAAGTCATAAAGGTGATTATTACACTTAACAGGAAAACTTAACATGTTTTTATTTGATATTTTACAATCATTTCTGTTCAATATGCCATGTAAAAAAATAAGTTATTTGCTTTGAGATTCAAAACACTGTTCAGAAGTAATACTGGAAATGTGCATGATAAGTGCAGTTTTTGCACATACTTTAGAAGAGCTGGGGTATAAATTTAGGTGCAAGACAACACATGAATGCTTGAGCTAGTCTGTTTAACAGTGTTAATAGTTCTCTCTGGGCAGAGTGCCATAACTTGTAATCATTTTGTTTCCAGTTAAGCAAGCTTGCTTAAGCTGGGCTTGGAGTGGTAACTCACACTTCTATATATGGCACTGCAATGCGCCACATGCTTTAAATGGAGACTGCTATATGTTGGAAGGGTCAGAGAAAATAAGATGCTGGATTAGACACATGGCAGCCACAGTGTCAAGTCTGTTGAATATAAGGTGAAAGTGCTGACCCGAACAGTGAATGGAAAGCAAAGATTAGCAATGAAGTGTTATTATTCTCTTTATTTTGACAAAAAATCCGAGTTTGAGACTTTTCTCACTGAAACTTCATTTTTGTTCTTCTTGAAAATGAAATTGGTGGCTTACTGACACTTTCTTTCTGATAATGAAAAAAATAAATTTCATCTTCTCTTTAAATCCTGATGCTGTGTCAGAGATTACAGGCAGATAATCTCTCCATAACTTTTTGGGTGGTATTTTATTTTGGAGGACAACTTTGTACCTTCTGAACTCTCTCAGTGGTGTCATGCTGAAATTACCATGCATGTAGAGTTTATCTCTTATTGGTCCATTCTAATAGTTGTTAATAATTTCAGGTGTTTTTCTTTCTTTTTAGTAAGTACAACAAAAGAACTTTGTCTTATGTCTGGTATTTTGTTCTTCTGAAAAAGATGTCCAGTATAAAATTGATGATGATGAATGACCTCTGACTTAAAGAGATGCTTCCTAATTTCTGCTAATTAGTCTAGTTGAGATTTGATTAATACTAAATCATAGACTAATAAGAAAGATTACTACCCTATTTACTCTTAATTTTTTAATTTTTTATTTGTTTATATTTACAAGTCAATTTCTATACCATCTACAGTCTGATATAGCCATATTTATATGCATTTTTGCTTCTGTGGGGATTACTGAACACAAGAGAAGGATGTAGGTTCAGGCTGAAATACTGTTATTTTCTCCATACGTAATTTTAAGGATGCTTGTTCTGCTACACAAATTTCAGAACTGCTTCTCTGGTTATTTAATGTAGTGAGAGCTGTGCACTAGAGACCTTAGGGAGGAAAAACATAAAATGTACGCATTCCAATCACAGTTCATATTCCTTGGTGTACCATCTACTAAATATATCAAGCCAAATCCCACCTATTTTCATTCACATTAAAGATACATGGGGATGGCGTAGAATCATAGAATAGTCTGAGTTGGAAGGGACCCACAAAGATCCTCAAAGTCCAACTCTATCTCCTGCACAGGACCATCACCAAGAGTCACACCATGTGCCTGAAAACATCGTCCAAATGCTTCTTGAAGTCTATCAGTGCTCTTGGTGCTGTGACCCCTTCCACGGGGATCCTCTTGCAGGGCCCAACAACCCTCTGGGTGAAGAACCTTTTTCTGATATTCAAACTAAACATCCCCTGACACAACTTCAGGCCATTCCCTCAGGTGCTGTCAGTGGTCTTCACAGAGAAGAGATCAGTGCCTGCGCTCCTCTTCCCCTCACGAGGAAGTTGCAGACTGCAGTGAGGTCTCCCCTCAGTCTCCTCCAGGCTGAGCAGACCAAGTGACCTCAGCTGCTCTTCATACGGCTTCCCCTTAAGGCCCTTCACCATCCCCATGGCCCTTGTTTGTACACTCTCCAGTAGCTTAAATTGTGGCACCCAAAACTGCACACACTGAACAAAACTGTTCAAGGTGAGGCCGCCCCAGAGCAGAGCAGAGCGGGCCAATGCCCTCCCTTGCCCGGCTGGTGATGCTGTGCCTGATGCCCCCCAGGACAGGGTTGGCCCTCCTGGCTGCCAGGGCACTGCTGACTCATGTTCAACTGGCTGTCGACCAGAACCCCTATGTCCTTTTCTGCAGCACTTCTTTCCAGCACCTCATTCCCCAATCTGTCCATACATCCAGGGTTGCCCCATCCCAGGGGCAGCAGAATCTGGCACTTACCCATGTTAAACACTGAATGGTTGGTGATTGCCCAGCTCTCTAATTTGTCAAGGTGTCCCTGCACAGCCTCCCTGCCTTTGAGGCACACTCTGTAATATTTGCTAAAGGAAAATTTATCTCATAGTCAGTCCATCATAACAGTTGTTTCCAGAAGTGAAGGATATATGGATACTGAGTGACATATTTTTATATTTCTAAAAGTTACTGTACCTATAGTTGTTTCTTAAAAAGAAATTTGTTGATAAATTCTCTGTCTTTGTCTTCTTCACTTTGAGCTGTCAAAAACACAATCTTTACAAACTTGGTCACTTGTTACCTGCTGATTCCAATGTGGGATAGTGACTAAAGCTAAATACTTTTCTTCTTATTTTATGGAAACCTAAATCAAATAAAAATGAAGTAAAGGCCTCAGTGTCATGAGACAACTGGGGAGAGTAAAAAGAAATCCTTCACAACCCAACAGCAACATTCATACTGACTTATAGTCACAGAGAGTCACAAAATATTCTGTGTTGGAAGGGACCCACAAGGATCAGAGTCCAACTGTTAAGTGAAAGGTCTGTGAGGGAGTCTAACCCTTAACCTTGTTTTGCAGATCTGTATTGTGAAAACTATTGACAAACTTAGTGCATTGGGGCTACCATTCCATGATTTTCCTCTCTTTTATCAAGCGGCAATTTAAAGAAATATATTAATGTCAAAAAGAAATCTAACTTTTTACTTCAATATGCTGTATGTGAAATGAATTTTCTAGGCTTCGATAAATATTTTGAATTGTTGTGTGAAGAGTAGTCTGTCTCCTGTTATTTCTTTAAATGAACATCCCTGCACTAAGGAATGATCATTTAATGTTTCCCAAGCATCCAGAAAGCCTTTACCTCCACACAGTAAAATAATACTTACTTTGCTACTGTCTCAAAGCCCTTTGCAAACATTAAAATCCAAACGTCTCTGTGTGAGAGAGATAAGTACTGGACTATAATCAACTCCATTACCTATAAAGCTTTACTGTGCAGCTTTAAGTAGAATTTCTACATGCTAGCAGCTGCAAATTAAAGGTGATCTAATTTTTTATGCAGTGGATTTCGGTATACAACATGTATTGACCTACTGACATTTAAATTGCTTTTATCCATGATTGTGATGTTACTTCAAATTATCACTTGTGTCACACAGCAGCTGCTCTCCAGGACAGTGGAGAGTATATTTTCTGATAACTGGGATTCTGAACTTCCTACTGTCATCCCTAGGTTTTCCTATATCCATCAATTTCTCAGCATCAGTAACTACAAGCCCTTTTCTGACCCAATGCAGAACTCAAGCCAGATATGATTTTCCTTCCTGCACCAATCTCATTGCAGTCATTACCTTTCTCTTTTCTCTAAAAAACTGTTAGTGAAATATATTGTGCATTGAAAACTGCAAGTATGGATTGCACAAAATTATATATGAATATTCCAAATCTGAAGAAATAAAAGAAAAAAAAGGAAACCTCCAACACTTTGTGTTTCATTTTGATATTTCAAAAGTGAAGTTTTAAAAATGGTTTTAGTTTTGAGAATGCAACTACTTTTAAAAAGATTAATAAACACCGGAAATTAAATCAAACATCCATCTAAAAAAATAGCTATTATTTTAAATGCTTCTGAGTATCATAAAGATGATCCTTTCATGTCCAAATGAAGTGAGGCAAGGGGAAGAAAGTAATCTCTGTGCATCTGTAATATAATACAGCATGTCATAGTAGAGAGAAATAAGCTGTGTCTACTTGGATAACCTCTGATCGCTTTCTTCTTTTGAACTGAACTCACTGCTGTAGGGTTTCTGATCTTTATCACTGTAATTCATATGTCTGAATTCTATGTCTATTCAGTAATAGGATCAGAAAATCATAAATGTTTCCTCTTTTGAGTTATTTTTCTATCTTTTCTGATCATCAAGGTGTCTCTGAACAGAAGAGTACCTGGTTCTTCACCATACTCATCTAATTCTTTCTTCTATTTTTTGAATTGACATTTTAGAAAGAGAGAATAACTTTCTGTTTTCTCACTCATTTTTGGAGCACCAGGCTTATCAAATTCCTTTCACTTCCTCTTGTGACACAACTTTCAGAAGTACAGAGAAGTTCCTAGCCTTCTGCTGTGGGTTCCAGTCAGGTGATGAAAGGGCTGTGCTTTCATTTTTATCCTTTCTGACCCTGGAATCTAGCTTGTATGTGCACATATTTCTTGTTTTGACTCTTGTGGAGTACTTCTATCTTTTTCTTGTCTTTTTCACTTATCTAGAGAATAGCAAATCCATCTTGTTTTCCAGTATGTGTACAGAGGTTTTGCTGTTTTATTTTATCCTTTGCTGTTTGTCCATTCCCAGGTTACTTCTGTCATGACTGAAGTAAGTTCTGATGGTTGCAAAGAGAGAAAAATGTGATAGAGAAATAAATTGTTTCTATGCATTCCAGTGTACATGAGCTGATCTGGAAGAACTGCCAACTGGGTTTTTTTTGTCACATTCTGTTCCTCATGCTTCCAATTCAATAATATTTCTCTTAAACTTTGGAATCTAAGATTATCTGGGGGCACATAACAGTGATGCCACTGGCTTGTAGTTGTGGCCCTCAGGGCTTCCCACACACAATCTCTTGCACAATAAGATGCCTGGTAGCCTAAAAGCATGGCACTATATCTGCAATCAAAAGTTTCTTGAAGTCTTCTTACTAAAGGCCGTTACAAACGTGTGTTTGAGGTTGCTTAAAAAATAGACAACAAGGGCATCGGTAAAAAAACAGATTTTATATTAAGCAACAGCACCACAAAGTTCATTGGCAAGATTCACCCTACTACTTACAGGACACCGAGGCACACCAAGGGAAAACAAACAAAAACAGAACTAAACCCAAAACCTAGGCAATCAAAACAGAAGTGAGCCAAGAACTATCTGGGGGACGTGTGTGTGTGTGTGTGTGTGTGTGTATCTGTGTGTCTGTGTGTGTGTTTAGGTGCATATGACAAAGGGACAGTGAGGGCACAGATAAAAAGAAATACAGCCTAAAAGCTTACAGCACTCAAACTTAACAGTACTTTAACTTATCTTATACCTTAACATATACCTTAAACGTAACAATTTAACAAAGGAACACTTAACTTATACCTAACAATTTATGACTTAACAATTTAACAGAGGAATAACACTTAACAACATGTAACCTAACTTATGAAGTCTTAGCAACTTAAGAGAAGAACAACACAGCAGCGTTTAACTTAGCTTATAACTTAGCTTATGTCTTAACCCTACTTACAGGCCTAACTTTCTGGGATATCTAAGTCACTTCAACATCTAAGAAAACAGCATTTCTTCCGGATTTACTATAGCATATGTGTACGTGCATGCACACAGACATAAAGAGTCAGTGCAGGCAAGGTACCTGTGAAAATTCCCCTCAGAGATCAGTGAAATACTCACTTTGGATGCCTTTGCATCTCCCCAAAGGGCGAAGGGTCGGCCATGAGCAGTGAGGGCATCAGCCCAGGACTCGTCGCTGTTCGGCGATCCTGCAGGTACAGCAGACGTGAGAGTTCGCTGGCTCTGACAGGCCCCACGCAGAGGGAGGTTGCCGGTCGCAGCCTGCTGCGGTCCAGGAGAGCTCAAAGGGTCTCATTTTGGACCACGATTTATAGGGTTGCAAGAGAGTGGTCTTTAGTCATAATAATATTTCATCCTGGGGCCAGCACTTTCCTTGAAAATGTGAGAACAGAGATGTTAAAAAAAACAAGGGATTGTTATGAACAATGATTTGTGGGAGCAATGTTTCTGATAAGCTCAGGAAGAGCTGAGCCCAGGTGCCATCTGGCAAGGACGAGGCCAAACAAGCATATCTCACATTTCAGTGTGACCTGGAAAAGAATAGGGCCTGGACCACCACAAAGGCCAAAGGAAATAAATGCATATGATAAAGTTTCGGAAGACTATCTGGGTGCCATGCCATATCCAAGAACGGTCACATGCCCAAATCTCTCTTATCCCCCATATGAATAACTGAGTTTACAGATGACCCTTCAACGGTCATGAGGTGAAGGACTATGTGATGAAGATCATGTTACTGATGACAGGTGGGGTTTAAATCCATTTCTGCAGACTGCATATTCTTGTGAAATTATTATTTGCCATTAAAATATTGAGTCAACCCTTGTTGAAATCAGTGGACAGATTTCCATCACTTTTAGTGGGGTTTTTTTGGTTCTGCATTGTATAGCTTAACTTGTAGACATTGCATTAGACAGGAAATTTTTAACTGTGTGATCTGTTAAAACTGGGGTTTTTTCTTTGTTGAAAGTGCCTGTATTTTCAACACCAAGAAGGATTGAGTGCTTTCATTTTGAGTCCACACATTATTAAGCACAGATTCATTTTAGTTTCATAAAACATTAAATAGTCTTCCAGATAAAACTGGGTTTGTTTCCCACATGTACCAAGCTGCTTGGTTCTCATAACAATGAAAGCCAAAATAAAATATGTGAAGTGTAATGAAATCACTCAGTTTATTTGTAGTGCTAATGTCATTATTTGGTTTAAAGGATTTTATTAACTATTGAAGATTCAGGAACAAATCATGAATGATCTAAGAAGACCTGTTAAGTAGCAGATGTGACTAAAAGATTGACACACACTATGCCATTAAAAAGCAATACCGTAGCTCACGGGGGAAAGCTAGGATAATGATGCAGACCTGTATTCAATCAACGCTACTTTTAGCAAAACAGGTTGTAAAGCCAATGGGGGTTTTGTCTGTGCTAGAAATACAAGAACTATCCCAGAATAACTTGCATCGTCCCAAGCCAGCAACAAATTGTTGGAAATAAGACTTCTGGTCAGCACTTTATTGATTGGGACAATCTAGCATCTTTCATTTATAAGTGTTTTGTCCCTCTGAAGCCAGTGAAGTTGTTGCCACTTGGTTTAACTGAAGCAGGCCACAGCTCTGTTTCTGCAGTTCAGCAACTGAGCAGACTGCCCCCAAATTGCCAAAGTGTGTCAGTTTGTAAAAAGAGCTATTGACGTAACCAATATTGTTCATCTGTCAAATATTAAAGTAAAGAGTTCCTTCTTGGCACAAACCTTACCCATGCATGCACTTCCTGACTCCCGTCTAGTAAGCACACAGCTTACTTTCCAACACACTCTGGTGCACTCAAGCAAGGCAAGCTATTATTGTGTACTAAACATTCACAGCTTACTTCAAAAAATGAATTTTCTCATAAGCTGAGATAAAAATATGCCTCCTGCCAGATGCTAATTGTATTCAGTGGCATAGAAAGAAGAGGCCAAACAGCAGTGGCGTGGACAAGGAGGGAAGTATAAGAAACTTCCTTGGCTGGCATACTTACTCAGGGATGCACCAAAAAAGATGCTTTCATTCTTCTTGACAAAGAAGGTTTGTGCTATTTTACCAAAGAACAGTCTGTGACTGTAAAAAAAGAGGATTAGAGAGGAAAATTCAAAGGAAATGCAGTAAGTAAAGGGGTAGCTATCTAATTCAAGTTATCTAAACCTGAAAAAATTTCCAATTTTTCACTAAAGGCCCAAAATAAAATACACATAAATCCATTATAATAATTTCACTGACTTTGTAGCTTTGAATTAAGCTTTTCTTGCACTTATGACTTAAATGTCATAAAGTCATTTTTGTACCTTCTTTGCCCACCTTTAATTCAGCTGTGATACTACATCCATTACAGGTAGCATCAATCCAAAAATGTAATTGCTCTACTGTGGAAAATGGGGAGAAGAGATTAATTAACATCTTCATATCTCATCTTCTGTATAATGACTTTGTCATAACTGAAATTGTCCTTCTCTTATCATATTGTCATTTTCACCAGGTTTTAACTGGGTGTTACACTTGAAAAGGTCAATTATGGTAAGTTCAAAAAAATACATGAAACTGAACAACTGACATTTAACCTAAGTGATGATGCTCTGCTTTTTAACAGTGAGTTTGATTAATTTAAAACCAATTTGGATCCATTCTTTGCTTCATTGCCTGTGCAGTGAGACTCCAAAAATTTGACCCAAGAGAATATAATTCAAGATGGAATAGATGCTTAGGTAGATATATATGTCTCACTCTCATAAATTCTCTAAAGTACTGAGCAAATGAAATTAAATTAAGGGAGTACTATTTTTTCTTTTTCACTTTTTTTTTTTTTTTTTAGTAGTTCTTTCGTTACTGTGTGATACTTCTAGGTAGAAAGAAAAAACCAAGCCTGTTTTCTGAAGAACATTTCCCTTTGATTTATGGACTCTGCTTTGGCAAGTGTTTTCTTCCATGACAATCTACTGCTGTAAGTGCTGGTAATGAGTAAACTCCTTCTAGTAAAAGTGTAACATCTTCTAATTGAGCCTGAGCTGGAATGACAGCACTATAACTCTATTTTATCCACTGATGATCTGTTTAAGACTTTAGTCTGAGATCATTCACTGGAAGTGGTATCCTTCCTAAAGTCAACTGAGCAATTTGCACTATAAGGGAATGTTTGAATTGAGAAGGTACCTCAGGGTTATATATATAATTCTTTTTTACATGTCTTTCTGTGGAGTACAGAGATCCATATTTTGTTCATTGTGGATATCTGAAAAATGAATGAGAAATGAGAGTGATGACTTTGAGGTTTTTTGACCTCTCCAGCCCCTTTTCTTCTCGGTTGTCTAGGCTTACTTATTAGCCTGGCTGCACTAACTGCTCATCCTACACCTGCAAACATAAGCCCTTCGGCTTCTCCTTACTGTCTTCCCGTATTTTTCTGCAATGCCCAATGCAGAGTTTCTCTTCCAGATGATATAAATCCTACAGAAAGACTTCCTAGGGCATTGAGTCAATTTCATTTTTGGTCTCTCCTCTTTCAACTACTGAACACACAGGGTTATCACCACCCATTAGGAAACCTGTGTACGCAGGCTCATCAGGTTGTTTCAGCCTGTCCTTCTCCGTTTGCAGCATGATAAAGGATAGCGCAAGCACGCAGCTATTAGCAGCAAAGCTTGCCAGCTTTGAACAATAGTCTGAACACTAAACCTGAGGTGTGTGCTTTTCCATATAATGAATTTTTCACCTGACCATTACAAACAAGGACAGACATTCAGGCATGTTCTCATAAAAAAATCAAAACCAGCCTCTTTTTACACAAATACAAACTGATTACTTTATCACAGTTTGAAACTGTATTCAGCTTTTATTCCCAGTTGTATGCAAGTCTTTCATGTCTTACCAGATCTCTTGGTCATTCCCCCCAATAGGAAAATGACTATATAATGGTGCAGCTTTGTTCAGTTCACTTCTAGGATATCATCTGGATTCCTTTTATTCGTTTGTTTATTTATTCATATTTATGTCTCTTAAATATGTTTCAGCAGTGACCTGCTTATATCATTTCAAACTCTCTTGCAATTGCAGAACATTATATGTCATTCATATATGCAGCTGTCTTTTACTGAGACCCATAGTCTCACCTGTGGTAGATTTACTGTGAGCATGCAAGTTCAAGCTCTTCATCATTAGAATATTATGTAGTGAATCTGACTCAGATGCAGTTGGTCCAGCTTCTATGTGCAGCTTTTATGTCCTGATATTCTTTAAAAAATTTCAGCTTACTCTCTTTTCTCAGCTCATTTTTTTTCAGTGTCTAATTTTCCTCTCTATTTATCTGTGTACTAATGCACTCCAGGATCCTGTTCCCTACTCTTGTCTGTCTCATAGGAGGAACTGCTTAAGTCTACAGTGTCACAGAGCAGCTAGTAGTATTTAGTGACCTCCTGCTCTACTAGATGGAAATTGATTTTCCCCTTCAAGGCAAGTGAAAAATCCATAATGTGCTCCATCAACTTTGTTTGTGCAGCAGAACTAGCAACTGAAGCTATAGGTGAAGACACAGCTCTTCAGACATCATAAATGACAGTATCTTTTCTCAGTATCACGGTAAGCAGACTGCAGTAAAATAGTTCTCCAATAGTTTTCCAAAAACCTGATAAGGACCTGTCGGCTGACATTTGTCTGGCAATGTATGTTGTTGAATTTCCCCAATTACATTTCACAGCTATGAAGTCACCTATAACAAGTTACATTATATGGCCACAAATAATTAAACATGCAACTACTTGCGAGCCACTGTCCCCAAACTTAATTGGAGATATACGACCCAAAGAGCAGTGCACAGTTGTGCTGTTGTGGGTAGAAAGCAGAAGCCGTGATTTTCTTCTGACAGTAATTTAGCGACTCTGCCACAGAATTAAATAATAATAATCAGTATTTCTGATAAGTCTCTGCAAATAAGTATTCAATACAACAAGATCAAGTGGTGCCACATCTTTGGGAACTTTCAATTACCATCAATTTGGACAGCAGTGCTTTTTGATCACTCCTTTACCTTAGGCTGCTCCTGAGTTCAGGATGCATAATTTTACCTCTGTTTTCATCTCTGAGCCTGAAACATTGAAATTAGGATTAAAAATAACTACTCTCCAGCATTACTGTAACACTTCTTTCTTTGACTTTACTTACATTCGCAGAAGCTCAAAACCAATTAGTAACTGTGGAATATGTGCATCCAGATCCAATATAACATCCCTTTATGGGAGGAGAGGGAATTAAGTGGAAACTTGGTCACCACAGCTCACCTTGATGGGTGCCTAGCTGTACGAGGTATTCAGAGCACAGCCTTGGCTGCAATATAAGGACCTGCATAGAATACGATCAAGCTAAAAAAAAGTGGGAAGTGGAGTATATAGATGCATTAACACCAAGGGGAAACTTCCTCCAACAGTATAAAGAACATATTTTCTGGGAACAATGTCCTCTTTGTTTTTATAGCAAGCTGGATGGAAATTTCCAGGCAGATATACTCACAGCAAAAGAAATTAAAACAGACATTCACATGATAACTAGGGTAGACAGTCACAAGATAGCCAGACTGCAGTCATAAAGCAAGTAGGAGTAATGTTTAAGCATAAGAAAATTCTTATTTTATCTTAATTTCCAGTGAAAACCACATTCACCAGGGGATAGAAAAGAGTATGGAGAATTGGTAAATTGAGGTTCCAGTTCATCCAATCACCTCTTGTGCAATCTAGATAAATGATGCAGCCTCAAGACAATTAATGGTAGTGTATTTGAATGTAAAAGGAGAATATGAATATCCCTCTTCTTTATCTCACAGAAGAGTTATGAAACATCACATAAGCTGTAACTTTCATGAAAGATAATAAGAACAAAATGTTATTAACGTCCTATCATCAGTTCTATTGTATATTCATTTTATCTGTTAATGACCATGGTTTCTAGAAATAGAGATTGTGACATTGTGGAAGTCAGGCTTTCTCTTAAAGCAGCACACAATATCAAAAGACTGCAACAATTGTCTCATTCTATGTGTTATATCTTTGAACTCAAGTTTTCTGAAGAGGCAGAGCCCTCAGGGGAGCCCTGCAGAGCTGGTAGTTCCTGTGAGGGAGATCCAGCTTCATCATTCTGGAGCTGAAGAGAGGCAGCTAAACAAGCATGAGTGGAGTGTTAAAGACTGGACAAAAGACAGAGAGGGAATTGTGGCAGACATGAAATTCACATACTGTCCTGCTTTTCAGTGCCCAATGTGCCACCTCCAAAGTTACTCTTTTAAAAAGTGTGTGCTCATGAATGTGTTTATACACATAGGGATGAGCATATGTATGAGATACAGTAGGCATGGACTAATTAAGTCCTGTCTCTATTTGGAAACACAAGCTTATAGCTCATAGAGAAAAAAAAAACCAAAACAAACCAAAACAAAAAACCCACAAAACCCCCAAAAAAACAACACATGTCCTTTACTATTTGAATTAGCTAAAAGATGAAAATATTAACAAAGGCAAGATTATTAGGATTTTGAAGTGAATTGAACTTTCAAATTTCTGTCTGAAGAAATTACTTGAATTAAAAAACATTATATCACTACTTTGGTATCTGTTAAAATCAGCAAGAAAATCCCTACCGGATGGTACTACACTGTTTCATCTGGCTCAGCATTCTGCCCCGACAGTAGCAAAAAGAACTGTTCGTCAGCAGGTGGAAACATAGGAGTCTGGACAGTTTTCAAATCCATTCACTGGTTCTTCCTAACTGCCACAGTCACTGAATTAGGCATGTCAGACAGCACATGCCTCCATATTCCCTTTAGCATCTGCTTATCAATCTGTTCATGAATTTGTTCAGAATCTTTTGCAACTGCTCATTCTTCTACCTCTACAAACTCCTGTGGCAGCAGCTCCTGAAGTTCATCAATTTCTCTGTAAAGGGGTGTTTTATTTGTCAGTTTTAAACTTATATCCCATTAATTCTAGCAAGTACCCCTAGTACTGCAAGATGAAGTGGATAACCATCCTGCAGTCACCCAATCCGCTACATTAATCATCTTGTAAACCTCAGCCAAGCTGCCTACATACCTCCTCCTCACCAAATTTAAGATCCCAGACTATTCAAACCCTTCACATATGTGGAATGCTTCATCCCTTTATTGTGTTTGTTGCCCTTCTCTTCTTCCCGCTCTCCTACATCTGTCTTTGGATATATAGACCAGGACTCTATTAAATACTCAAAGCATGAGTGCTAAGGTTTTTAGAGAGGCAAACTACAACCCCCTGCCTTGTTCTCAAGGTCATTTCTGACAATACTCAACATTTTTTCATCTTCTATTGGTTGCTGCTGTACACAGACATGATCATTTCAGAGAACAATCCATGGTGACTCCTCAGCCTCTTTCCTGAGTGTAATTTCAGCACCAAATATTTTAGACTCCTTAAATAAACTCTAACATGGATGCTTTCTACAGCTGAGATCAGAACTGGTGTGTGTGCCGATTTGTCTACCCCTCCCACCTAACCCAGGCCTCTTTCCCTGG
The DNA here is from genome assembly GCA_013400975.1 of Atrichornis clamosus. Classification (NCBI taxonomy): domain Eukaryota; kingdom Metazoa; phylum Chordata; class Aves; order Passeriformes; family Menuridae; genus Atrichornis; species Atrichornis clamosus. The sequence continues at coordinate 98,582 of WBMZ01010324.1, forward strand.
TGAGGCTAGCTGGAGGAAGTAGTCTTTCTCTCACTAATCCCTTGCTGGTAGCTTTCTCTTGCAACTCACCAATTCCTTGTACTGCACAGAAGGGGAGAGGATTAAGCCTACTGTTACTGCTGCATACAGCTGCATTTGAGAGCTAAAATTGACCTTTTTTTTCTTTGGCCTTTTTCCTTCTCTATTTACTCCTCTCCAAACACAAATCTGGGGTAAGTAGAAAAGAAAATATTGTCTCTTCCGAGTAGAAGCTGTGGGATAAGTGCTCCTGTCTATCCTCCTGCCATTTGGGCAAAAGTCACGTCTGTTATGGTTTGTGTTTTACATTTGCTTGACATGTACTGAACACTGGTCTTCCATAAAGTGCACTCTCTTTCATTTGCTCCTGGGATAATGATGCTTTCTCAATGGAAAGCAATAAAGGTGAAGCTTTAAAGGTCCTCCCTACCCACTTACAGCTACCTATATTTTTGTTTTTAATCAGGTCAAACAATTTACTTCCATCCTGCAGGAAGGTAATTTGAGGCTTCTGCTTTTTAGACTTTTAGAGTTTGCCCCAGGGCTAGTAATAACAAAACAGTAAATACTGTATTACAGCTCTTACAAGGTTAAGATCTTTATTCTGTTTTGAAATGTCAATGTTTTGCTATTTCCAGCAGTACAGTGCAAATCCATGACAATGCCTTTTTAAGGTACTAATATAAAATGTTAAAGGTTTTGCAGCCTGGATGGTTCTTGGCATAGTCCCCCATACAAATCAGATCTGTTAATAAGAACAATGGGGTAAAACATCACATTAAATAGACTTAACTCTACTATTTTTTAGGGTGTATCAATTCAACTGCTTCCACGGGAGACAAATATCCAGTGCATGTCCTCATCCATTTACTACTGCTTTCACTTCAGTTTTCTTATCCCTTCATTACACCCCCAAACAATAGTTTCAATACAAACCTTATGACTTTGAAGAAAATCATTCTTGCTACATGAAAAAAACCCCATGGTTTTGTAGCAATCTCATGGTTAAGTCACAAGAGGCATTCTTATTGCATGAGCTAAAAGCCAACCTGCAACACCAGTTACAGACATGCTGTAGACCAATTCTGACTCTGTCCCACAAAAAAAGAAAAAAAAAAGCCCAAACCCAAACCTAACCAAAGCAAAAAACCAATAGCAACTGTAGAAATTAGCCAGGCTATTGCAAGAATTTGACATACTGAAATACTTTTCAAAAATAGTCAATAAATTGATCACGTTATTAACTTAAAAAATACCAGTGATTAAACATCAACAACTCTCTGAACATTATGGCTGTTGTTCTCTACTTTTAGAACTTTACTTGACTGAAGCACAATTTCAAAAGTCCTGAACTTCTGTAAGCTGCACAGTTAGGCAACGCATTTGTACAATTTTGGAGAGGAAATTTTGTGTCATTTTGTAACATGATCTGCACAGAAATGAGCAAAACCACAACGTGGCTTGTCATTAGGGATGCATCACCATGCACCAGTTTCCAAATATAGGTGGCCAGCCTTTAAAATCAAAGTCCTGCTGTCTCTCTCACATTCAATATACACTCAGTTCTTTTTCAACCCACAGGAAGTTCTGACTCTCTTAGAAGAAAGGGAAAATATGTTTGTTTTGTGAGAAATTTACTTTGTGAGAAATTTACTTTGCTTTGCAAACCATCTAAATACACAGCCCAGTTCTAGGTGTAAGGGCACATCCATATATTGATATATAGATATGCATTGAGAGATATATATATATATGTATCAATAAATAGATGCTGCATTCCAAAAGAAAATGCCAGGAATGTTCATCTCTAAGTGAAACAATGTATTTTAGGAGAAAGACAGATAGGCAGAGAGTCAGAAAGAAGAAAACCCAGAAAATGCATGGCATTTTTAGATGTTTGTCACCAGTTGTCCTGTAAGGCAGAATAGATTAAATAACAGGCAGTATGACCTGGAACAACAGATTGAAGTCCTGTCCATGGCAAAATCAATCTAAGCCTATAACAAGGCACATGGCTTCACAGCTCCAGGGTTTCTTGAATTACATTTGAAAGTACCTTAAATCCGAAATTCATGACTTGAACTCGTTTCTTTAAGTTATGTGAGGCAGTTGGAAAAATCAACCACTGCCTTCTTGCTTCCTCCATTGAAAAGAAGTCACACCTTTTAGTTTCTTTTTAATAAAAATGTTTTTGCAGCTGTCTTCTGGTCTTCTGTTAAAACACGACATTTGGAAATGTTGTCCCTCACCCCAAAAGCCATTTCCAAACAGTTTTGTTCAGGCAGAAACATGTTATTTTCATGATGTTCGGTTCCTAATTAAGAGTTAAACATTTAAGCTTGGATTTTAAGACAAATTTAGCTTAATGAAAATGATATATTCTTCAAAAAACATTACTTTCAAAAACTAACATCCACTGTTTCTTTTTATTAAAGTTCCAGAAGTGCTAATATTTATATAAGCCAATATGATATTGAGTGAAATTACTAGCTTTTTTAGCCATGAGCAGTGTTAAGCACATTTTTTTGATAAAGTGTTGCTCCTGTGTATCAGAGCTGCTTGAACTAAAAACAAGGTGAGCAGTAGATTACTACGAACCAAGAACCCAGGATTAATAAACTTGCCTGCACCTCACTTTCAAAACAAAAGTTTCATATTTATAAGATTCAGATTACCACCTTGAGAGTAAATCCAACATTTTTTATGAAAACGAATAATGATGAATGAAGGGCTCACATATTTAGTATGAAGTTCTGAAAACACTGGGATTCTTTTTTTTTTTTTTTTTCTTCTCCTTTCTTTCTTTTTTGATTTCTCTGAATAATCTGAATATTTTTATTCTTGTAGGATAAGAGACTAAGAAAAAGTTCAGGAACAAGAAGTTAAGCACTTTATTTCACGCAAAATCCACACAGATTTTTCTTTTAGCAGAGGAAAAACTAAATAGTGAGTGTGACATATTATAATTTCCTTACTATCTTTTTTCCTAACTTTTTCAGTGGAAGAGAGTAGGAGAATCATTTTGGTAATGGAAGATGAGAGTACTTTAATATATGAGATAACGTAGGATAATTTTTTAATGATTTATTAAGGAAAACAGATTGCCAGCATGGAGACTTTTGTCTGTACTAACTAGCATATCCATATACAAGTATTTTCTCAAGTGATTTTCATCGCTTTTAAATTTCTATAGTGTTGCTCAGTATATGTTTATTGCAATGTTTTTATGCTAGCAGAAGACCATGAGAGACACTTAGTTCTCTTTGTCAACTATTTCTTAAATGTGACTGTCCAGGGTGCAGGTGTCACAGAGCACTTGTACTGCAAGAGTCTGCCTCCTGCCCTTGTCCATAGCTCTGCCCTCAGCAGATTTACTTGGCTCACCTAATTTGTGAGATACCTGAGAACTGTGATACTTGGCCTTCAAAAAATTCTGGGATGGTCTTTAAATAACCTTTTTATTTAGCTTTAGGGTCATGGCTATTTCAACAAGAAATCTTATAATCCCTTAAAAACTACAGCCAAAATGGAGGTTTATGCACTCAGATAGAGGCAGTGCATTTTGGATGCAAGAATTATATTGAGAAGGGCTCAGTATCCACAGAAGAAAAGATTCAGTTTTTAATGAAGGCTTAGCAATGTTTTGCAATATTAGTGAACTGTTTTTGCTGCCCAGATCTCAGAAAGAGCACTACATGATTTTCTCAGGCACACAATAATTTTGCTTCATATCAGGAAACAGCTTTAAATGTTGAAGGCTACTAGAAATGCATTTATTCGATAATATGCAAAGCAAGTGAGGAAGTCAGCATAGAAGGTGTTCTGCTCTGTATAGCAGGGGTGCATATATTTTTCAGAGTTGCATGAGATTTCACCACACATTTCCATTCAAGCCAAAGGGGCTTGTGCATGCCTAATTCCCAGAGAACTCACAGGAGAATTATTCTAGAGATGGATGATACAGTAGGTCTTAACAGCACTAATAAAAATAGTCATTAAAATCTATACTCATAGTTTGCCACCCATTTTTCATTTACCACAGGTCCTTGGACTGTCTCTCACTGCTTCTGTCAGAAAGAATTATCCCTGGCCACAGCAAAAAGGTTTAGCACGATGTATTTCTTGTCTTCTACAATGTGAGCTTGTTAATCTTGTCACTGCTATGTGTAAGGTTTGTATGACTTTTTACTACTTTTATTCAAAAACACTGCTCAAGATTGTCATGTCATTTGCTTCAAATTGATTACCCTTATAAGTCTGCTTTCTGTGAGCACCAAAGAGCTCTTGTTTCCACAGGTGGGTTATGGTCATTTTAAAAATAGAGACAAAGATCCTTTGAAGCTGAGGAAAAGAGTAACTCCTTCTTACATTACCTCTAAGGAAGCACGAAAGCAACAAAAAGCACTTGCTTGCAAAGTAGACTTTCATAGACTACATAGCCTTCTCTAAAACCTTGTATTATTTGACAAGTCACTGATAGCTGAAGACATTGAAGAGATCTTAGGATATCAGGGAAATAATCAGCTGAAATTGTTACTTTCTTGTCTGTGTCAGGAAAGACAAGGGTATTTGCTGAAACTGGGGTTCCTGCCCTACCTCAGGTCTGCATCTGTACGTGGTAACTGGAAAGCTTCGTTTTCCGGTGTTACTTTTTCCTGAATATTTTTGGTTCTGTGGTGTTCAGGGTAATGAATCTCAAAAGAAACATTTTATGGAATGTTTTATATCCTTTTTTGTGAAATAAAAACCATGGAAGATTAGGGGACAGCTTACTACTGTTTGTAATAAGTTGTACAGTCCATCTTCAGTGGTGTTTAGGGGTTTCTTATGTAGTCTACTTTTTTTCAATCCAACTATGACACTCTTTCCCATATGGATAAGGCTTGGATTTTTGTTAGTTTTTTTGTTTTCATCTTGATAGCATTGTGGTTGTCTGGATATCCTACTGAATCCTTTTTTGCTTCACTGCTTTTATATCCCACCTCACCCTTCTCCTTCGTGTTCTTGTTCTTCAGCACTTTTTTCTTCCACTATCCTATTCTTGTCTTCTCATGTTTTTGTTCCTTCTCCAGTTTCAAGCTCACTATTTTCCTGTCCTGCCTGTTGTATATTAATACTGTCTCTTTAAATGGAAGGAAAATGATTTCATGATGTAACTGTGCTTCAGTCTGTGTATATTTGCATATATGTATGCATAAAAGATATGTATTAGCAGTATCACCTAGTATATATAATGTGGTACTAAGGTGTTATTGTTTACAGGATGGTGTGTGCAACTGCTGAGGCATTGTTTCTCCTTCAAAGGTTTCCAGTCAAAATTACCTAAACAATTCTGCCTTGCCCCTTTTAGGGCATTTTTCACCTCAGCAGCTAAAGGACCAGAGCTACAGTGGATGCAGAGCTGCTGTGTAAAGATTGCTGAAGAACAGAGACCCCTCTTCTGTTCTGGCCTCTGAAGAAATAAGAGAAAACACAAAGTTTATGCCTTGGCATTCTGAAGCATTGCTTGTGTGAAAGTGCTCATTTGCACCACTGAGGGGTTCTCTGAAATGCATACTTTTCATGAAGCAGAGAGGAGTGGAGAAATGATAGAGGATAAGGAAAACAACTGTGTCCTTGGTCTTGTTATTATCACCATCAGAAGATTCTTCTACTGGCTTCAAACACAACCGAAAACAGGGAATGCGGATACTTAGGGAGAGGAGACAGTTCGTTTGTTGACATAAACAGAGTAGGGAAAGCAACAAAATCTTAAAAGCTTGGAGTTAACTGAAGAATTCTTCATTTTATTTCATTTTTTTAATGTTTTTCCTGTTTCATTGAACTTTCATTGTAAAATTATGGATAGAGCAGGAAGGGTGATATTGCACAGAACCTGTCAAAACTGACGACAGTTCAAAGAAATTTCAGTCCTTTGCAGGTAAAACTTTAATGAATGTGATGCCTTGACTCTTCCACTCGTGATTGCATCTTCTGTCTGAAGTGTGGTCCAATATATTCTGTGTAAGATAGGCTCTTCCTGTGTAGCTCAGAATACGTAGTCCCTGCTCCAAGTTATTGTCCTCTGCACAGGCAAGAAGTCAAATGTCTCCCATGAATTAAATAGAAGGTACCTGCAGCAGTTCTCCTCAGAGCCAGGCAGACAAGCACCAGAGTGGTGGTGGATAGGATTAGGGTGACAGGGAGCACCTGATAAGAAGACAGTTCACTGATAATGGCTAGTAGCATTGTGTTAAAATATAAGTCAAGGTTTTAGATTGCTCCATGTGAGTCTCACCTCTGTCTGAGACCATCAAGGACTCTAATCTCAATCACGTGTACTTAAATGGCCTCAATAGGAAATTATTGGCTAATTTAGGATGGAAACCCTCCTTCTTATGTGAGTTTAAGCTGATTGTCACTGGCATACTCCCATGAAGAAAGGTAGGTTCAGAGTAGTTCACTCTCTTGACAAAATTCCTTTTTTTTTTTTGCTAACTACAACTAAGCACATGATGGCATCTCTCTCTAATACATGACAGTTAATAAAACTGATTATCTTAGTGAAAATAATTATAGTTGTGGATTAATTGTTCACAGAAATGTCAATGTGAATTGAGTTTAGTACTAATCCAATTCTATGAGGTTTGGAAAACTGTTAATCTGAACTCAGAAGTGAAAAAAAACCAGTTGGGTTGCTGGGTTTGGGTTATGTTTTACCTACCGCAAACACCACAAAGTGTGTAGAATAACTCTGCTACCACTGAAAGGTAATCTAACTCCCAGTAAGACTCAAGGCCAGGTTGAATGGGGATCTGAGCAACCTATTCTAATGAAAAGTGTTCCGGCTCACAGCAAGGGCGTTGGAACGAGATGGTCTTTAAGCTCCATTCCCACCCAGGCCATTTTATGATTGTATGATTCTGTGAAGCCTGAACTGTACCTACAGTATATACGGGATATTTGTTCTGGTTTTGCTTTTTTATGGTTTTTTTTTTATACACACTCATGTCATTATACTGACACCTGAAAACAGAAGGGAAAAAAACACTTTCCAAGCAAGATTAAGAAGAGAACATAGAGAAGAGAGGTTTAATGAAAGCTTTCAGGTGTTCCATAACCAAAGAGCACACCTGTAATGGATTTTTACAGTTTATATAGGTTCAGCTACTCAGCATATTTTTGATAAGTACATCCAATTAGAAACACAGCTTTTCTGGCAGCCCACCCTCAGTCCAGCCCCTCTTTCTGGGTTTTTCTATGTGTTTCTGCACTATTTCTTGTTATGTCAACTAGGTTTGCTGAAAAGAGTGAGTCCTTGCTTAAGGAATTTCTTTCCTTGGGCAGAGACAAAACATGTAGCAAATATCACATATTGTTCTAACTGTGAGAGAGGTGAGGAACAAGTTAGAAAGCATTAAATACTGTATAGCTACATATTAAAAACTACAGAGTTACAAATATATGAAAAATACAAAAAAACCTTCTAGGCATCAGTACTAATAACTAACCATTTTTAAGCACAACAGGTTTTGTTTCCTTGATGCTAATTGGACATGTTGCAAAATTTTGTCAGAGAAGGAGATAATTAGGATGCATCATTAGCCTCTGTGATGCCTATATTCGTTCAACTGTATTTCCCTCCTCCTTTAAAAATTATCTCCTTATTTATGGTTGTTTCTCCTTGGGCTTTTCTCTGTGATGTTCTCAACACATCCTAACAGTTACAAAATGCTTTGAATTTTTGTTGACTTTTCAATGTCTTGAAAGCACTTGGAATCTCATGGGATACAGACTCCAGAGGAAAGTATAAAAAGAGATCTACCTTGTTGAACTAGCTAAAGCACAGCTGCCTGAAAGCAGCATGCAGTGGTTCAGTAGGTATTTAGCTCAAATTTTCTCTACAAATATTGCCACATAATCCAGATACAATACACACTGATCTTTGAGCCTCAAGCAGTCCAACTTGCAATTTCACAGTAGACTTTGAAATGTTGTTTCTAGTCAGAGGAAAAAAGGCAACAACAGTAAATACAGACACCAAAAGGATTTGCAAAATGCTATTTTTTAAATTGAACCTTCTTCTGTAGAGTCAAAAGTATCAAACTTCACAGGATTCATAAACTACATTTTTAATAGTTTCTGGGATTTAGGTTCCTCATGAGGATGAGCAATTCCAAGAAATCTCCAACTTTCCAAGGAATAATGCAACATTTTTCTGGGGGTAGATTTTTATTTTTCTTCTTATAGAATCTGTGCAAAGGAATTTCTTTAATGCTAGAGTTACATGGGACACTCTTTTCCCCAAGTAATGTAAATCCTGTCTTGACTCAGTTCCCCCTTATTCTTTGATTCTTTTAGTTCATCTTAGGTAAATAAATCTAAAGAGTATAATAGATCAGTATTTCTGAGGAAAAAGAATGAACTTGACTGAAGCTTAGGGTACTGACTTCCATACCTGATTATGCTACTTAGCTGTAAACAACCTCTCTTTTAAGATGGTAAGACAGAATATGCGAGTTTAATTCTCTATAAGATACAAACTTGAAACCATCTTTCAACTATTAAAGTAATAAACATCTTTGAAAATTACTATTATAAATAAAACTATTATAAGATGTATAGTCATGAATATTTATGCAAGTATGTGTTCAAGAAAAGAAAAACAGTGACAAGAAAGTATTTTGGGTTGGGTTGACATTATTTTGCATGTGAATAGAGTCTCAAAAAGACCAAAGTCATCTTGTACTTCTACCTGGCATAACTTAATGACTGTCATTGTTCAGTCAGGGCATTTTTGGCACAGAAAGACTGCTGCAAAGAGGTGAAGATCAGCCTCCTTTTCATGAGCTTTAGATCAGATGAGAAGCAATGGACTTTGGCCACACCAGGGTATGCAGGTAAGGCACTGGGCTGAGTGGGATCCTCTGAAGAGTGTACAGTGAAGACCAAGGAACCATTTTCCTGGGAGACTGCAGAGCTCCTGTCACTCAAGGTCTCTAATAGCAGTTTATGCAGAAGGCTGCCACAAATTATGTTGCCCTAGAATGGGCTTGCTGACCACTTGAGGTCCCTTGGATCCAGTTTTTTTGTCTTCCCTTTTCTTTATGTTTCTTTCGGCTGATCAGTACTGCAGACTACAACCTTATCTCTGCCTTACAGCAGAAACCAATCTGCTAAAGTTGCAGGGAAAATCTGAGATGTCACAGATTACAATTGTCCTTTCAGTATTTGGAGGGGGGCAGGAAAAACTACTAATGTCCTTATGTATTTTGCAGAAACCTCAACTATTACAAACAAGACATAAATCAAAAATTTGGGGAGTATGCATTGTTTTTTCCCTGCAAAAAATACTACATTAATTCCCCCAATAGGATAGAGAATAAAAGTGGCAGCAGCCTTAAGTGTTGCCAATGGGTTTGGCAAGAAGGAAAGACAGGTCTTTCACATTGTGCAACAGCATTTATAGGATGTAGAAGGAGATGGGGGATATGGAGGTTGGTAACAAACAAGCAGAGATGAACAGTCTCAGATACTCATCAAAGACAACAATCCTGTCCACCTGACAGAGAGGGCTGGAGGTGGCACTTTCTTGGAAATAAGAGTAATTGTGACAAGAAGATGAGTTTTGCTTTGGTGCTTTTTTTTGAGAGTTCTCCCAGTCTTCATAACAGCTGCAGTTTCTCTGCCTGTGTCAGTCTGTACTCCACAAGTTTCCCTGAGCCATAATTGCTCAGTTAGATTTGAAATATCCTTCTGTCTCTAGAGTTTTCAAAAAACTCAGGGAATAATAGCCTGGACAAGAAAAATGGGGAAACCTTGCAATAGAGCAAGAACCTACAAATCAGATTCATACAGTTAAATCATGTCTATTCTGTCATAAGAAGCAGCAAAACTCCTCAATGTTTGCATATTAGGAAAATAAAAAACCAAAACAAATGAATGTTGGTGATGGAATAATGTGGGAGAGGGAATGTGAGGGGAACACTAGGATCCGTGGTGTCATATTTGATTTATGGTTGCAGCAAAAAGGCATAAAAAGACCCAAGGGGGAGGAGGAGAGTGGGAGTCTAGACAAAAAGAATGGAGGTCAGAGGATTAAGAGTATGCAAAAAAGTAGAATTCATATACTCATTTTTTTGTCTGCTGTATACTTACATATATCCAAATCCTCAGCAACTAGATATGCTCTGAGTGGTGGTGTTGGACCATATGAGCTCTGGAGATCCCATCCAACAAAAATCATTTTATGATTATGATGACGAAACTGCAAAAGGTATTATCTCTATGTTAAAAACATACTGCTTCTCTCTTCTCATAGTTACTGGCTAAAGATCAACAAGCCAATAATGTTTACTTAACAACCCTTTCTTTTCATGTTCAGGCAGGATGTTTAGATGTGTTTTCCATTCTATTGAAGCCTGCCAAGGATGTTAATGTCCGCAGAAGAGCAATATTAACCAGAACCAAACATGACCTGGTCTAGTGATATGATCTGATCCCATCTTGCAACACCAGGACACCAGGCAGACAAGTGCAAACCTTATTTCCATGCCATTAATAAGTGATTTGTATACTTGCACAGCTGCACAAGCTTCATGTTGAGGGGAGGTTGGAGGGAATTATCTTTGTTTCACTCTTACACGGAATTTGAGCAATGCAGAACATCCTGATTTCTGGAAGTATGTTAAAAATCTCACCTAAATCCTCCTAAAAGTAAAGATTATGAAACTGCAACATGGGACCATTATGGCAGACATTTAAAATTAATGGAACTGGACATGTTCTTAGTTCCTTTATATGAGCAGAATAAAAAAAAATTGTTTTAAAAGGTATGTAAGTGCTTGTCAAGGACACCCTGTGCTTGAAAAATGTTTCCTTTGTCAGCATGAACAAAGCTGATGGCTTGGAAGGATTGAAAACACATGGGTCACAACAACCCCTGAGGTAGGGTCTCAACTATTATCCTGAGAGGCATAGCATAAAGTTGTAGGTGCAATAAAATGCTGATGCAAAGCTCCCATTTAAAACAAGTAGCATTTGGTCACTAGGGAAGTAGTTGGCCCTGCAGTGGATTTATTTTTCTGAGGTGAGAGAATTTTTATCACTTTCTGTTTCATCTTGGAAGGGAGGGTTAATGTTTCATGAAGGAGATAATGAAAACCATCTAGGGAGTCATCAGACAAAGAAACTTCTAGAAGCTGCATTAAAAAATTTCCATCTCTGCTTGCCTCTTATATGTGTGAATTACCTTTTTACCACCTCCTTTGAGAAATGACAGATTTAATATATGCTCCATCTAAGCAACCGAGGTGTGTGTAACACAGAAAGGTGTGGAGGGAGATTTCTTTGAAATAAAACTGCTCTGTAGAACAGAAAATATTTGAACATAAATTTCAAAGGCTTGTTTCAGCAGATAATGGTTCCAGGCTTTGCAGGCACAGCCTACTAGTAATCAGTATTGTTAACTGACACAATGCGATGTAGGCATATGGAACTGAAAATAGGTACAGTTACAGTTCAGATGCCTCTTTTGTTAAGGTATGCTAAGACTTTTCTATATATTCTTCTTGTTTTTAAAGTTGAAGTGTGTTGTTTGAAATAGTGGTAGGAGTGAAAACCAGAAAATTATATTTAGCTTTTTAGATAAAAAGCATAATTTCATAAGACAATCAAATTGACTCCTACAGAAACTTGGAAAATTGAGCAAAATTTTAAACTCTCTAACCTCGTCAAATTCAAATGTCTCTCAAAATAATAGATTTTGTGTTTAAATTCTAATTTTCAGCCTAATAAACCATATTATTTAAAAATTCAGCGATACTTTTCAAGTTAAATATCTACATTTGTCAAACAACCAGTAATTTCTTGATTTAATAAGAAAGAGATTTGCATTCCTGATACTTCAGTTCCTAAAGCAAGTATTTGAATTTAGACATCTGATACAAACATTGTGTGAAAACCTGGGAAACTGAACAGACATGATCAGTGTTCCATGTCTTTATAAGGATGTACCAAGATTGCGATGATCAATCTGACTAGGGAGAGCAATGGATATTTCTACCTTGACTTCAGCAAGGCTTTTGACACTGTCTCTCAAGAAATCCCTTGGGCAAGCTACAGAATTGTGGGTTGGATGAGTGGACAGTGGAATGGATTGAAAACTGGCTGAGTGGTAGTTCTCAGAGGGTCACGATCAGTGGCACAGGGTCTAGTTGGAGGCCTGTCAGTAGTGGTGTCATCCAGGGTTCTGTACTGGGCCAAGTGTTTAACTTATCAATGTCTTGGATGAAGGGGCAGAGGCCTCCTCAGCAAGTTCCCTGGTGACACAAAGCTGGGAGCAGTGGCTGATACCCAAAGTGCTGTGCAGCCCTTCAGAGGGACCTTGACAGGCTGGAGAGATGGGCAGAGAAGAAATTACTGAAATTCAGCAAAGGTAAATGCAGGGTTCTGCCCCTGAGGAGGAATAACCCCCTGCACCAGGACAGACTGGGGGTGACCTGCTGGAAAGCAGCTCTGCAAAGAAGCACCTGGGGGTGCTGGTGGACAGCAAGCTCTTCATGAGCTGCAGCGTGCCCTGGGGACCAAGAAGGCCAGTGGTATCCTGGGGTGCATTAGGAAGAGCTTTTCCTGCAGGTCATGGGAGGTGATCCTGCCCCTCAGCACTGGCTGCACATCTGGAGTGCTGCGTCCTGTTCTGGGCTCCTCAGTAGAAGAGAGACACAGAGGTACTGGAACAGGTCCAGTGGAGGACTAGAAAGATGATGAAGGGACTGGAGCATCTCTCTTATGAGGAAAGGCTGAGGGAGCTGGGCCTGTTCAGCCTCAAGAGGCAACCAAGAGGAGAACCCATCAATGTCTGTAGGTGTCTGAAAGGAAGGTGTCAAGACGATGCAGACAGGCTCTTCTTGGTGGTGCTGAGAAATAGGACAAGAGGAAATGGGCAGGAACTGATGCACAGGAAGTTTTACCTAAACATGAGGAAGGACTTATTTACTGTGACCACAGGTGACCACACACTGGAACAGGTTAACAGAGAGGCTGTGGACTCTCCCTCACTGGAGTTGTTCAAGAACCATCTGGACACAATATTGTGCAATGTGTTCTAGGATGGTCCTGCTTAGCAGGGAGATTGGACCAGATGATCCGCTATGGATCGTTCCAACCTGACCCCTTCTGTGATTCTGTGATTCTGACTATGCCACCACTATAGCAATATTAATTTACATTAAAATATTTGTTAAAAGCTTATGCCCAAGGATTAAGTAGTCAATATTTCCCAGTGCTTTTCTTGTTGAACCAATGGTAGGCAGTTGGATTTTTTTTTTTTTAAGATAGTAACTAATAAATCTGTTCATGAGAAAAGTAATTTTGCTGCTTTTGTTTCCTAATTGCTTTGTTCTTGGATGATTTTCTACCACTGCTTATAAAGTAAAAATATTTTGTGTGCTACAGAAGTTGAAGCTGGAACCCTTTTCCCTGAAAGAAAAAAGTTAGGAAGCTGCGGGAGATTACACTTTTTACCTTGGAAAATTTCTGTTGTCTAAATTAAGTTTTCACACAGAAATAGTTCAGTCACACAAATAACGATATACTCTAATTCACATCCTAAATGGTTGTTAATAAAACTGTGTTCTATTGAGAAGCCTTTTCTTCCCACTGTAAAATACAATATTAGATGTGGCCATCCATTTGGAATCAAATACTGCTTTTGTTTGGTAGTTTAGTAGCTACTTCAAAGAGCAAAATTCAAGGCTGAAAGGGGAAGGAATAGTCACATTTCTTGGGACTATTTTGCTCCAGACCCTTGCATGTAACACGGGATTGGTGAGGTTGTTGGCATAACACTGGGAATTCACAGTTTATGATGTGGTGTCACCACACATTAGGGAAGAGGATGGATCTCTGTAGCTTACTTGGGAAAGCTGTGTGTGCAGTGATAGTGTGTGTGCTGGCCATGTTCCTCTGAGCAAGAGAGGGAACAAGTCAGGTGTATTCTTACATTTAGTATGTCCAGGAAAAAAAAACTCACAGTCCCCAAAAAGTGGCAGCAGGTAGTGATAACCTCATCACTGAGGAAACTTCCTGGGAAATGGAGAGCACAGCAGATATTCCTCCAAACCAGCTGCTGAGTGGGCAGAAAATTAACTTTAGAGAAAGGAGCTCTCTGCTTCTGTGTACAAGGGAGATGGTTATAGATTTTATTTATCTCTATTGTATTTAGTCTTGCTGGCTTCCTCCCTCCCCAGTTTACATTTTTTCTTCACTTCATATTCTAATAAGACTTGGCAATAAAGCTTAAAAGCCTTTTATTTGGAGGACTCATAACGAAAAAATCTTAGGCAGATCCACCACATAGTTCCAGTCAGTTCAGAGGCTCTTGTCTCTACATAACACAGTACAGGATTATTTGTGACCAGACATGAACAGTTTGGTGACTCTTAAACTTCAGGGAAGCATGTATGACTTTATATAATTTCTGTTCCCATGTAACAAAATTACAAGGCTTTATTTCAGATATGCCAAGATGCTTCCAGCTTGGTAGATATAATGTGAACTTTTACTTCTATGGAGACAAAGTATAGAAATAGTGCCTATTTTCAGGACATAAAGAAATCTTTTTCCTCTTAAATCTTCCAAAGACTTGTGGGTGAAAATACACTCTTTTCTTTCACAATGGCTGGAGTTCTGAATCGCATGAAACCACTACAGTGAACCTTGGAGTAAAGTTGATTTGACAGTCAGCTGCAAGGGAAAACATACTGGTCCAAATATTATAGTGTTGAAATCAAGGATGCTTGCATTGTGTTCATTTTGATAGCAGTTTTTGCCTCCTCCAATCAACACTGACACCCTGAGGGAGTTCTACTTTAGGAAAAAGTCACGCTCTTTGAGGTCTTATTATCTAGAATTAGCTTTAAGTCAAAACAAGCCACCTGCAGCATGACTGCTCTTGAAAGTTCTCTGTGTATTCATGTGTGAATAAAAGAGTTCATCATTTCAGCCTTGTTATTCCTCGTTAAACCACTTCCTTTTATAACAGTACCTGCAGAACACTGTGTTTCAAATTAACATTTAGAATTTTGAGCAGAGGTCTCACAAAGCATTTCTTGAATGTTGATCTGCATGTGCCTGGAAATTAATTCTTTTTCTTGCTGTACAGATAATCTTTCATGGAAAGTACTGAAATTACAAATTTTAGTTATTTTTAGACTTAATTCCTGCAACTCTTCCCTCTTTGCTTTAACATCCTTCTTGTTGTTTAATGGTGCTATTTATAGGGTGCCAACACATAGTGTAAAGGAAATATCTGTCAATGCTTCAGTATTTGCAATGCTTTCTCTAAACATGTTCCTGCAAATATATTTCAAGCCATGGAGTGAACTGTGAGAAGAGTGGTTGTGGGCACAAGGACAGCTGCAGCTTTATCTAAGCAGATGTCTTTCCTTGGGTATCCTGGAGTGGCATAAACTGCTGCTTTGGGGCCCTACCAAGCAGCACTTAACAGAGGAGGCTGAAAGTGCTGTGGCCCTGAAGGCATGAGTGCTTGACAGCATTGCTCTGGACATCAAGCCATTGACCCAGTCATCTTCTCAGATATTTGCCAGCAAACACCCACCACCAGCTCTGTCCAGGAGATTGTTACCAATAATAACTACTAGCTGAATCATGGGATCAGTTTAGGATGGAGGGGATGTCTGGAAATCACTTAGTGCTTAAAGCAGGTCAGATAGAGCAGGTTGCCCAGGACTGTTGGGCTCCCTCAGGTTTTGGGGAGACCTAGTTGTGGTTTTAAATATTCCATAACTTCTCTGGGTAACCTCTTCCAGTGTTTGACTGCCTTCAAAGGGAAAAGGGGGTGGGGGTGGGGAGTATGATCATATGGAATTTCCTGTATTTGTATTTAATGGGTTTTATAAAAATCTGCACCTCTTGTTCTGTCACTTGACATGACTGAGAAGAATCTACCTCTCTCCTACTCAATCCCAATCATCATTTGTCCAAATTGATAAGATCCGCCTGAGTCTGCTTTTGTCCAGGCTGAACAGTCCCAGCACTCCCAGTCTTTCCTCACACAACAGATGCTTCAGTCCTGTGATCATCTTTGTGGCTCTTTGCTGGGCTTGCTCCAGTATGTCCATGTCTCATCAGTGCTGAGCAGAGAAGGAGAATCACCTCCCTCAACCTGCTAGAAATGTGCTTTCTCGTGCAGCTCAAGAGTCTGCTGGCTTTCTTTGCTATGAGGATCAGACTCGGTTTGAGGTTAATAGACCTAATGTCATAATTGTGGTGGAGATGTGAGCTTCCACAAAAGTGCTAATATTCATAGTTATAAATGTAGACAAAACTTGACAGACTAGCATACCTAAGCAGATGTCATGAATAGCCCACTGGTGCCTGTCTTTTCCTGACTCTTTCCCACATACTTCAGTCTTACACGTTCATTAGCATGAAGTCTAATGCATTGTGATGCTGAAAACCCTTACCAATGGAATGTTCCTGTTTGTGCCAGTTACAATTTCCTTGATCAGGGCAGGAAGGAGTTAAAAATCTATTTGCTCTTGCACTTAGATGGGATCTTAAAGAAAATTTCAAGTCCATCCACCTGCCTAGAACAATTATTCATAGATGTGTCATTCCTGACGTGCTCTTCTAACATTTTTGTGAAGACTTCTAGAGATGGAGACAGGAACATTTCCCCAGGCAATCTTTACTATCAGTTCTTCAAAACTATTACGGCTATTGAGGTCTAGCATCTAATGAGATTTCTTCTTTGGCACATCCTAGGCCCATTTTTGTCTGTCCTACCAATGTCCTTCCTTGATATCAGACATGTTTATATGTTTGTTTAATTTAAAATGATAAGTTATACTTTATGTTCTCTTCCTTGATACTTTATTTAAGCTAAAATGCAGACAGAGTCCTAATTAGCTCAGAATTGATAGTGCTCCACCAGAGCTCCACCAAGCTCACAGTAACTACTTAGGCAAAACCATCTGATAGAGATGTCAAACTACACCATGAAGGGTATGTAAAAGAGTAACTGACCTCCGTCTATGAAAAAGGAAGTAAAAGAAAAATAATGTATGCAGCATTTCAAATCTGAATGAAGATCCCAAGTAAATCAGGTAGGGACTTAAACACGAAGTGTTTTCTTTAAGACTCATATGTGAATTATGGAAATGAGAAATGGGATGGAAGACATGAAGCATCAGGTGAGCATCTTAAAGTGGTAGGAAGATTATGGGGACTAGAGTCTGAGGACTTCAGAAGCTGGGGAAAAGACCATAGTGTGGAAAAGAAGATGAGAGAGAAGGCTTTCCTACAAAGAAAGATGGGAAAACTTCATTGTGCAATCAAATAATGTAGTAGAGATATTAAACAAATCCTCTAAGTATTTGCAAAAAACTGCACTGAGTATATATTTGTGTGTTCTATAGGTTATATTATTTAGGAAACAGCCTTGAAGATTTACAAATGTGACTAATTCTACTTCAAGAGAAATTATGCTGAAGGAAGGACTGCAGATCATTGCACGAGTGTTATTTTCAAAGACCAAACTAAAGTGTCAGACAGTGTTATTTCAAATACCCAAGAAGTCTCCATCATATGGGAGGTTGTGTCTGTGGGAGTCTCCTTTGAGAGAAGCAAGGAGAACAGATGTGTAGACTGAACTCAAGTAGAGCATAAGTCTTGAAAGATATTTCCCATATTTTGGAACTAAGAGAACCCTTAACTGCTTCTAATTCCAAGAATACCTCTTATCCTAAAAGTTCTTTGCATTTTGAAGCCACTATTTTAGATAATATGTTTTTTCTTAAAGGAAATATCACTTGTCCTAAAGCATACATGAAACAAAAGGGAAAGTTCTGATTCGAGCAAAGAGGTAGAGAAGGGCACAATGAAGCTCCATGACAGTGGTGATAACAGGGCAGACATTGCTTTTTACGCACACCAAGCCCAACCTTTAGTGTTGCCTCAGTTGATTTTGCACTTGAGAGCAGGACAGCATGTGATGAGCAAAATTGCTCCTGGCTTTTTGAAGGCTATGTTGGAAAGCAGGGACATCACAAAAGAACTAGATTTCACACTAGGTTTCACATTATGCATACATGAATTCAAATAATGCAAGTAGAGAAATTACAAGACCTAATCCATCTAGCTGAAAAGCTGTATCTTAACTGAGCTGTTCTAGCTGAGGTATTCCAGTCAACAAGCGTTTAGCTAGAGGCAACTGTGCCTCAAAACAGAACATTTTCCAAAATTAGTTTTGAAAAATAGGCCCTTGGGAAGTACTTTTTTAGATACTTCATGATTTAAATAAGGTGACTTGTAAAGGAACATCTATGGCCCCAAGATTTGCCGATACTCACAAAAGACAAAGCTGTCCTATTTAAGAATCTCAAGCCTTTGGCATATTATAGGAGTTATACATAATTTAATCTTTTAACAGCATATTTTAAATCATCCATATAAAAATATCTCTACAGTCACAACAGAGCAATCGCATTTCTTCTAAAGCCATCTTTAGACCTGTTTTGCTTTTATTCTGTTTTCTGCAGACAGTAATCTAAGTGTCATTACAAAACACATCATTTAAAACCTGTGGTAAGATTATTTTTGCTGAATCATTAAACCTTTCCTAGTAATTTTGGTTTGGGGATTAGATGAAGAAGTCTCCACCTTCATTCTTATACATTTACCAGAAAGACCTGAGTAAGTATCATGAAAGACAGATGTAAACAAAGAGAAGAAAAAGAAGATTCCATGAAATATTGACTTTGGTAAATTTTTATAACCAGATAAATGCTGAGAGTGGAGACCATCCTGTACTTGTTCTTTCTCTGCAGATAATTATCTAGTTTATATATTCTAATAGCGACAGTTTAGTGGGAATTTTTTTTCTTAAAGCTGGGTTTTACATGTTAGAGAATGTGTTCATATTAACATTTTAACTAAGATCTGGAGCTTACTGTTGAAACCAATTTACCAACAGTCCCTGCTTGTTCTGTTTTGCCACTGCACATGCTGTATTCCTTTAAGAGGTGACTAAATCAGAATATGCATGCTTAATACTTTCTAAGTATTAAGACTAGTCTAACTTAACATTACATTAGAGTTGCCCTAAAATAAAATCCATTGACATGTATATGAGGTAGATGTCTGCATTATCCCCTTTCTTCCACAGACTTGCTTGAGTTGAGCTATAATGTACAGACTCTACAGTTAATGCAGATATAGCCATAGTTTGTCTAAATAAATAATCCCCGTAGAATATATCTACTTTTGTGCATTTAACATTTTTAAGGTATGAAACGATTACCAGTTCTAGAAGGGATTTCCTTAATAGGGAGATAAAGAAATTCTTCTCAATGAAAGAACTGTAGGCATAGAGAACATGATTTTGCTCTTAAAGAAGCTTTAAACACAAAATGAAAGAACATCCATCTGTACTAGACATAAAGGTGGAAGCTGGAAGTATTCTGAATGACATTTACTGCAGGTGCAAGTAGTAGTACTGTGTTTATTTCTCGAAATTCAAATATGCTTTCAATGGAAAGAAATTTAAGGAATGAGAAATCTGAGACAGCCAGTCATTTGTTGATATTTGCCACATATATCTATATTTATATTTACATACCTCACTATTCTCTGATTTCTCTGATTGTGTATACCAACTCTGTATATGTTTCCATATTTCTGCCCTGCATATCAGTGAAGGGCAAAATTTGAAGCTCCCTAGGAAAAAGCTTATCAGCAAAAACATTTGGAATTCATTACATGAAAGAAGTGTTTTACCTTGAGAGAGAAAGTGGATTAGGCATAAATTTGCAGAAATCAGTGTCTGCTTTAGTCATGACATAATTGCTTATGAACCTTGTATGAAACTGTCTGAGACAACCTAGCTATGCATGTTAAGTTTCTTTCTCCAGATCAAATATGAGAATTGATTAGCTAATGCCTTTTAACACCTTGAAAAAAATACATGGGACTTAGTATCTTGAATTATTAGGAATTCCAACTATTGAAGTTTATTTGTGAGATTCAGTGGGCTTTGTCAGTATCTAAAGAACTTGAAGAACTTATTGCTCCTTATTGCTCTGTCATACCTCCAAATCTACTAGCAATATTGGATCATAATCACATCTCAGGCATACAAAAATATCTTTCTTAAAGCTATAAAGGAATGCTAGTTAATACATGAATCCTCCCCAAAGATCCCGCTCCAGGTTCACTGTTGTTGCTCTCTGCCATCTCCTGCATTGACTAAGCTGTTTTGACTGCTCCAGCTTGCAGCACACAGAGGATCAGCTGCTACTCCCCTTATTTGATGCTCTGATCTCATTGTTTATTGAAGCAGTAATGACCAGCTTTAGAGAAATCTTCATTGCTGAAGAGAAGATTTTCATCCCTCCCAAGCAAGTCATGACAAAACATGGCCAGAAGGAAACTGGAGTACCTGACAGAAGGAAGTCTAAAATTTTGGATACAGAAAAAAACTGCAAAACACTTGGTGAATTTCTTGGTAAAAGTCAATGAAGTTATGCTACAATTAAGGAAAGGACTGAAATGAATCGTATAGCACTAGCTATAAATATTATGGACATGTGTCACAGTTTAATGCCAGCCGGAAACCAAGCTCAGTGTAGCCCCTTGCTCACTCCCCCACCAGCAGGATCAGGGTGAGAATGAAAGTGTAAAAGATAGAAAACTCCTGAGTTAATACAGAAAGTAAAAGCCATGCACACAAGCAAATCAAAATAAGGAATTAATTCACTGTCTCCCATGGGCAGGCAGGTGTTCAGCCATCTCCAAGAGAGTAGGGCCCATTTATATGTAAGAGTTATTTGGGAAGACAAATATCATTCCAAATGTCACCCTCGTCCTCCTTCTTCCCCCTACTTTACATACTGAGCATTTATCACATGTTCTGGAATATCCCTTTTGTCAGTTTGGGCTGTGTCTCCTCCCAACCTCCCATGCAGACCCAATTTCTTCACCAGCGTGGTTGTAGGTAAAGCAGAAAAGGCCTTGGCTCTGTGTACACCCTGCTCAACAATAACAAATGCATCTCTATAATATCAACCTATGTTCAGCACAAACCCAAAACATAGCCCCATACCAGACACTGTGAAGGAAATTAGCTCTACCCCAGGCCAAAGCAGTACAACATATAAGAGATGTTTATAGTTGCTAGCACAAGAGGGAGAAAAACATTAAAAAATCAGATTTAAGCAGAGCTTTTCATTGGATATTGTCCCTTTCAGTACTGTAGGATTATGTGATAAAGCTTATCTGCACACTCACAGAGGAGCAGGCAGACAATGGTAGGAGGGAAAGCCCAAATAATCCCCTGCCAAACAGGCACATCACACGTGGGCCATCAGTCTATCTGCAAAAGCCCAGAAGAACACAGGGATACACAGGGAATACAAATGAAGGCCTCCCAAAAATGCCTACCTTGTCCAGGCACCTCCCAGGTCAGTCCCAGAGGAGACATCATCTCAGGCAACCAGGTGGGAAACCAATCCCCATGGGTCATCAGGAGCAGTGGGCCAGTCATCTTTTGGACCAAGGGAATTGATGCTTACACATATATATATATATATATATACATACAAATATTCTAACCAGCAGGGAGCAGGATGAGGCCACTGGTGCTGTCTATGTCCCTGTGGGTACTCCAGGTTTCTCTCTGTGATCTGTGTGGACAACCACATCGACGTGTATACATGTAGGGTATATGTGGGCTTCTGTGGGTATGTGTCCTGGGGACGTGTCGTCAGTACCAAAACTGGTAGATCTGGGGACATAGAGCAGCAGCAGCCTTATTCCTCTTGGATCCAGTGTGATACATATACCTCTAACAAATACCTTTTCTTAGTTCTGCTGATAGCAATACAAAAGTTAGATAATGAATAGTTAGACTGCACCCAAAGGTATTATTCATGCAAAATACTCATTACAATTTAAAGCCTGACATTTTTGTTTAATATGAGATAATTTCTCATCTTGAAAAAAAAAATTTAAAATACTTTGTTTAAAGTGCCTTGATTATTAACATTCAGGAGAGTACCAAGGAAACAGAAAGGAGGTATGGCTTTTTAGTTAGATTTTGTAACTAAATTTGACATGCAGGAGTAAAGCGGCTCCAACTTTGGACAAGGTTTCTCTGAAAAAATAATAACAGAAAAGCATATTGTTGAAGGGTAGTTCCTGAAAATGTACAGCATGCTCAATTTATAACTCAATGAAAGAGCTGAAAATGAAAAATCAGGCTGATTTCAAAGCTTAGGCAGGAGAGATGTCCCAGAGAAGATGGTTGAAGGATGCAATCAGTGACAGTTACCCTAACTTACTGGTTTGGTTCCAAGTACACAGAGGAATGCAACCTGAATGTTTTCATCAACCAGATTTTTAGTGCTTTTTTTCATATAAAAATGGATATGGAGGGATATATAATGAAACTTCCATCCCTCCTTCCACTAAATATGTAGATCAATATATAACAGGTAGTCTTTGAACATCTAATTTTTTTTAATGCATAATATAACCTTTATTACATAACCGATATGCTATAGTGGTAAAACCACCTGTCTGTCATAGACAATGAGAGCTTGTAAAGAAATAGCACTTTTAAGGTAATTAAAGTTTACTCTTTTCTGTCTTTCTGTTAGAAGAGGACATAAAATAGCGGCAGATAACATTATGAGTGGATTAAGAAAACAAGCACGCATATCTGGAAACCTATTTTAGCTTAAACTTTATTGATGAAGTTATTTCAACTTCACCAAATTTATTTGTAATCAAAAATGAGCATATATATATATATATTAAAAATGTGTAAATGTTTTCAGGATAGGTGTTCAAGTCATTTCTGAACTCCTCAGTATGGATTCACAGCTTACAGGAGTCTGTAATAAAATGATCTGAAATTGTCTGCACCGTTTTAAATTGCTTTTATCAGCACTGCAAGGTACAACTCCTTCTCTTCAAGCTGGCAATTACTTTTAGCTACCATTGCGCATATCAAGAGATTTTTAGTTTTGTAAAAAGTGCAAGTGAGGAAAATCAGGTCCCGAGGATTTTTCCTTGACTGAAATATATAATATCTGGATATGCTGATAAATAAAACTATTCCTAACAGTGACCTTGTATTTAGCATGAGAAGAGAAAATGTAATAGCAAGTAGAAACTGTATACTAACATTTTTTTCAAAATTACTTTTTTGAGAAAGATCAATTAGATTAAGCTGTAAAAGTGTAACTAGGATGGATTTCATTGAAGTCAAATGAGTAGTATGTTTGGTGTAAAAGAAGATGCTCCAAATACATGTACAATTATATATTACCAAATGCAACTAATATAATGCATGGTAAATGAATAACTAAAGGAGAAGATATATTTAAGGGTAATTCTTACAAATTACTTTTCTCAGACTGATGTTCACTAGATCTGCTCATTGTGTTCTACCCAACCAAAGCAGTAGAAAGTCTGGGAAAGTGGAAATGGATAAAAACCAGCAGTTGATTTGGTATGGTGTTCTGTGTTTTCTCCCATGCTGTCACTAGCAGAATGCTAAGCATGGCTTGGTTTTGGTAGTTTTCTCCTTGTTATCTCTAATGTAATTCATGTGGTCCAAGGAGAGAGAAAGAAAAGGGCATTAATATGACAAAAAATAAATATATAAAATATGAGGGAAAGTAATACCATGGTACTATGACCTGCAGATGGTAGAACAGAAGAGATTCTTCTTGCAATCCTCAAATGCACTGAGCAGAATTTGTATTATGTATTACTGCTTGTTCATAATTTTACCTGTTTTTCATGTATACATTCAAATTCTTCCTATGTACTATATGTTTGCCTCCTGATTTCTAACAGAAGTTACATGATAAAGGATATAGTTCGTTCATCCCCCCACGGCCTGGACTTTGAAAGGACAAAAAGGTATTAACTTGGAGTCTAAGGAGAAAATGAAGAGAGAAAGAATAGATGGTAGGTTTGAAGCTTGAAAAAGTAGGAAAAGGGGAACAGAACTGAGGGATTAAAGTTTTTCTTACAACTGCTTGTCATTATATCTTGTAAAAAAAATCATTTTAGGATTCATATTGCAGCAGACCTCAACATCACAACTTTGCAGTAAGATCAGAATCACTCTGTTGTTTCATGAAGGAAATCTACTGATGTCCCCAAAAATGGATGGCAAGTTACTGTATTGCTGGCAAAAAATCAGACATTATACTGTTTAATATGGTAGATTATATCATCATCCATTTCTGAACGTCCATAAATACTGAAATTGAACGGCTTGTGCACATCTTACAATAATTTTTGTCAGCTGTGCTACAGACAAATCTCTAGTTTTCCAGGTGTTGTAATGAATCTTGCATGCAGTTAGAAAATCTCAGGGTTCTGTCATTTCCTGGGATATTTTTTGCTTGGAGAATGCCCTCCAGTAACGGCACAATAAAAACGTGATTGTTTTTATTGTTTATACTGTAACCTTGATATTTTTAGATATGTGTATTAGTATTGCTTACATATGTCCTTATATCTGCAGGGACCTTTCATGTTGAAGACTTCTTGCATATGAATTATTTTACCTTATGGACAGAATCTGTCTCATGGCTGAGATGTCTTTAGTGTTAGAACCTGCCCTTTTTTTTGGCCAATATTGAGAAAATAGTAATCAGAAAGGATGTATGTTTTAATAACGCCCTCTTAATCCCAACCAGACTCCCTTGTGTTAAATCCATTTAGCTCATTGCTTATGTTATGCAGTTTTATAAACCCATGTTTGGTTCCATTAAGGGTATTAGCACTTTACTGCATGCATCTGTGATGTTCCAACCTTGATTAGATCCAGCCTAAGAATCTGAGAAGATTTTTAAAGGACCTGCACTATTAAAACCACAGCAAAATTCTTTATCTCCTCTTTTAAAAGCACATAATTCCACTACTATTTTAGAGGAGTGAATTTTTCAAGAACTGCCTTGACAGTTCATGTATTACTTCTGTGTACTTTAGGCAAAGTCATTGTCCTTTTTTACTGTGCATAAATAAAAACTCCACACTTTCTTTTTATCAGTGTTTCCTCCACATGCTTTAATCTGCAAAGGTTCTTTCAGATGTGCAAAACTCATGCACATGTCACATCAAAACATTTTTGTCTGTTTTGGTTTTTTTTTAATAACATGAATACCCTTGATACATACATTGCAAAAATGAATACAGGAAGGGCTATTCTGTTTTCATTCAACAATTCCCATTCCTACCTCCCAGGGTGATAAAGTGCTTTGATATCAAACTTGAATCCTCTTTTTTTTCCCCTGCCAAATGCTTTCATATTACTGAACCTGATATGCTTGTACTTTGGGACACCAAAAGACTTGCTAATCCTGTTGATGCTTTATTTCTTGGAATTTGAAAGGTCTTTAAATGTCTCCTGCAAAAACAAGTATTATCTTGTTTATTTGAATTAAATCTGTATAATTAAAATAGTTCTTAATGATGGGCTCTAAAAATGGACAAGTACTAAATGATTCGGTTCAATTTGCATAAGCCCCTAGAAGCTTTTGGACACCTGTTCAAGTTTAAATTCTGTAATTATAAATTGGAAGCTCTTATAAGGAAAGGTGCTGGCACATTCTTGCAGTCATTTCTCGTTGAGCTAAACTGCTTCCAGCAAGAAGCACTCTCTAATGAGCCTTTCTGTTGTTGAAAAAAGACTCTGTAACATTCTGGTTTTTCCTGAATGGTGAAAGGTTTCCACTTCCGTGGGAATTGGTGCCTAAATTTCCAGCACAATTTTGGAAAGTCTAAATAGTGAAGGGACATAAAACTAAAGAAAATGACTGAAATTTTCACTTTCTTAGGTGCCTGTAGTGGTAGGTAGAAATTTCCTACCCTGATCACTGAATTGGGTAAAAGCTGTTAGACCTGATATGTTTTCTTTAATCATAATCAAATATGATTTTTCCTATAATATTTTAAGTGCATATATAATATATAAGCAAATGTGTAACTTGGAGCAGAAGGATGTATTTATTTAAGGTATGAAAGCAATGAAAACAATTTAAATGTCTTCAGATAATAACCTTTTAAATTTTCTGTATAATCAAATTCTGTTTGTTTGTCTTTGTCCTTTGCTATGTCCCTAGATTCCTTGTGGGATATGGGCATCTTTGAACATTTCTTGAATCTTCTTCCAATTCTCTCTGCTCTTGTCATTATATTGGTGACACGTTATATCAATTCCTACATCATTCCTAAGTTTCAGATATCCAAGTAATGAGCAGGTGTTATTTAGTTTCTATTTCAACTAAGACATCCTCAAAAAATTCCCTGTCCACTTAAATAAATATGTGGAATGTATCATGTGTTCTTGAAGGAAAGAAATAAAAGCAAGGAAAAAAAAAAGCCATAGTGAAAGACCGGGAGTTTCTGTCAAACTAGAAACTGTTCTTTGTTCCTTTAGCCCATACTGGAGGTAACACCATCTCAGAAGTCAAAGATGTTAAGACTTGGTTAAGTTGGTTCAGTATGTGTGGTGCATGGAGCCACTGAAATTCCTGCTTACCAAGTTTTCCATAATGCCTGTGAGTTTGCTGCATGCAAAAGCAGTCACCGGGGCAACAGAGGCAAACCTGCAGTTGCTGGTGTGACATCTATCTGACTTTATCCTGCATAAGCTACTTTACTATTGAGCTAAGGGATTTTTTTAAAGGTAAGAAATTTTTTGATAGAAAATAAACTGGAAAAGTCACATGAAATATTGCTGAAATCAAGATGTTTTTAGGAGAGGAATTGAGTAAGGGTCCTGAAAGAAAGATCAATATTGATAAAAGGTAATGTAATATAAAACCTACAAATTCCACATCAGCATAATACATAAAGACATAGAAGTCCCCAAATCCCCCATAACTGGAAGATCAGACAATATTTCCATATTATAAAGACTACATCTACTCATGCAGTTTATGGACATTTTATTCAATGCGTCCTCTGTAGTTTGGTAAGTGAGATCCTTGTCACATATGGAAGTGGCTGTGTCTCTTGTATATTTGCTGAAATATCCGAAGTATAAATAATTCACATTACTTCATTTTCATTTCATCGAAACACCTACTAGACTTGCTACTTATAGGACTTTAGGTTTCAAAACAAGTTCAGATCGGGAACTGCTGTGTTTAATTACTCTTTGATGGCCTCTGCTATCCTGGTGTAGATATAGGTGAATTAGAAGCAATGTGGGTAAGTGAGTGAGCCAGGACAGGGATGTGTGGTATATATGTATGTTGCTCATCCTCTCTCTACTGCAGAATAGAGGTGGCATTTAATAAACCAATAGCAGTGGTATCATAGTAATGGAGGCAAAACCCTGTGTGAGTTAATCCCAGCAGCCTGCCAGGTTGGATCAGATCCAAATGTGGATGCAGAGTTTACACGAAGACAAACCATCATAGTGCTACTCAAATTTTCAGTTCCCTCCGTAAGCCAATTGCTGTCTCACTTTTCACTGGCAATAAAAGTCATGAAGAAGATTATAGCCATTTTCAGGAGCATTAGCTGTTCCACAGATTTTTATTTGATAATAAACTGATGCAGTTTATTTGTATGTAATATCTATGAGCATTGAGAAGTACACTGAAGTTAAAGGGCTACTCATACACTTAGCACAGCCTCCTGGACTAGGGTCCTTTCTGTTCTGGCTTGCTACTCACAATCAATCACAGAATCATAGAATATCCTGAATTATAAGGGACCCAAAAGGAACAATCAGTCCAACTTCTGCCCCTACACAAGACAAATCACACCATGTGTCTGAGAATGGTGTTCAATAAATAACATCTTATTTGACTTCATTAAAAGTTGTTGTTCTTGTTTGGCCTTCACATGCTCTCCAAGCTCTTTCCTTTCATTTGAAAAAAAACAGGGATTAGAAGAACTCTGATAAAGTTTTTATCATCTAGAATTAGATGCCCTGTAGTGACTTAAAATGCTGTACTTTAGGGATGAGAGAAAAGTAAATTTCAGTTCTAGATCTTTAAAGCACACACATATAATTAAAATATTAATCTAGACTTCTTAAATTACAATATTTGGGGAGGGGTGCTGACCAAAAGACCCAGAGTAACATTTGCTTTTGTAAATATATTTCAGTTAATATTTAAGAGTTGGTGTGTATGGGAACTGAGCTTAATTAAAAAAAAAAAAAAGGATAAACAAGGAGCAAAACAAATCTTGTTATCATGCACCTTCTGTCCTTGATTGACTCTGTTGATTGCCTCTGTTGTTAACATGCACTCTCTGTTCTTGTTTGAGTCTGCTCTTGATTGAGTCTGTTTTTGCAGTCCTTGCTCACACTGGTATTGCCATTTGTTGGTCTAAGGAAAGGCAATGCACTGAGGATTACTTGTGTGCTTGCCACTGGGAGAAACATCTCATCTGAGGAAGGATTTTCTTTCTGATCCTTCACTCACTGAGAATTGAATGTTTCAAGTTTAATAATTTTGATCGGCTTAGCAGTTCAGGTGTTCAGATCAATGTTTTAAAGGAGCACATTTTTCTGAAGGTGCTGAAAATATGAACTCAGGATTTTTTCAAGGGCAAAAATGTGTTGCCAAAATTATGGCAAGTGGAATTGCTGCTTACTTGTTTGGAGAGGGGGGGTTGTTTGTTACTTTAAAGCCAACATTTTTTTGGCCAGAAATCTCTGTCAGTTGCAGAAGAAAGAAGCAATAAATGTCCTAGTGAGGGAGTTGTGCTTTTTTGTTTGTATGTGTTTATCCAACATAATCCCCTCAAATTGCAACAGATTACAAAATAATGCTACTAGAAGTGTATTTAATTCTGTCATTGTTTTCCAACTCAATGGTATGTGGAACAGCATTGTACTAGTATAACAGAGTCAAATCATCCGCAGAACTGTTAGGTTTATTTTGTTATTAATGAGATCCCTAGGTTTCTGATTCCTATGAAAAATGTTTACAAAGATTTGTTAAAGATATTATAGACCTGGAAATTTTGAAATAAAGGAATTTTGAGGGAGTTGGCTTTGACATAGCCAAGTCCTTTTTTTGGCCTCCAGTACACTAAAAATGTGAATTTGCCAGCTATTTTTAACCCTTCACTCCTCTCAGTGTGAAAGTGTTTCCACATGATGAGTAATTTAATTTCTCCCCTGATTAATCATCTTTATTTTCAGCTCATCCAAGTTGCTTTATGGTCATAATAAATGCATTGTTCATTTTATACTCTCTGTAAAAGGAACTAGCCATGATGCTTGCAAGCTCAAATACCTTGAAGGGAGCTTCTTTCATGTTGCCAGTTAATTAAGAGATCTAGTAGACTTGACAAGTTTCACTCATTTGGCAGGAGAAGCTTTTATTTTTGCATGAATTTGAAGTTGTTTCTTAAATAACTGACTATTCTGTGTCCCTGAGATATTTTTCCACATTCCTATTTCTTTGAAATCTTTCATACAAACTGTCATTTCTTGACAGCCCTGGATCCTTTACTCTGTCTCATCCACAAGCACGAGTAACTGTGTCCCTGATGAGAAGGAAGCCTATTTTTACTAGCATTACTTTAAAAAATCCTAGACTGATCATTCAAAGCCAAGATGTATTTCATTTGTGGAAATTATCGTGTAATAATAAAGATCTTTAGCTGTAGAGACTTTTAAATATAGTTACCTTATTATAAGTGAGCAGTAATTTCATTGAAACTGATGTTATTTCTGATTTACATTCATTTCAGCTCTGATATAATTCTGCTGCAGTATTGCCTTTTTGTCTGAACAGGCCACTAATAAAGCACAACAAAACAATGACTTAGATAAATTCTCTATTGCATCAATGTAATCTGCCTGTTGTTATTCAGCATGTTATTTTGGGAAGAAAAATATATCGGTCCTATATGAACCACGATGAAATTTGTATTGGTAAAGCATTTGTAGAACTTGGCCAGAAGGTGATTAGATGAGCTGCAATTACCTGTTCATTAAGCATCCTGTGACACCTATATGCTTCATGTAATTTCAAGATGCCCTTGTTAGGATTACTCACAAATATTTGGCAATAGCCATGAGGGAGTACTGACTAAGAGGTCTTCATTGTTTCACTGTGGTCGATGTTCCTTCCATCTCTGGAATGATGGAAACATGTATTTCCACAATATACTTGCAGGGCCATATACAAACTGGATATTATAAACTGTTTTGTTTGCTGTTTCATGACACTGCAAAAGATCTAAGTCCATCAAGCCTGTGTCCTTCAAAAGAATCACTCTGAATGCAGGGCCAGTAAGAAAATAGTGCTGATCCATCTCATTTGCCTAAAGGTTGCTATATTCAATAATGCTGATCCCTCTCGTTTGCTTAACGGATGTTACATTCTCAGTGAAAATTATCACAAGGCTGTGGATAGCGCTGAACTTGCTTTAATTATATCCACCCCATCCTGCATCTGTGCTCACTCTGGGTCAGTGCTGCAATGTCAGTCCAAATGTGGGGAGCTGGAGGAGAAAGAACATATGCACAAACAAACATACATACGGCTTCTCAAAATTCAGGTATATTTAACACAATCAAAATTCACAATAACCTTGAAAATGCCTTTTTTCTTGATGACTTAATTTAGATAAAATCAATCTTATGACCAGCACTTTGCTGGGGAACTATTTCTATTTTAATCTCTATGACAAAGCATTAATTTTGCTTTGCACTTTTCTGCAGTGCTGTGACACTCATTGCCCCAGTTCTGCAAAGATCATTCCCCCAAAATCCACATTCTGTTGGCATGCTAGAAACATGACTAAAGGAGATTGTTTATGAGGTCAACGTATTGTTGAAATTCTAGGTTTTATTTTTTTTGTCTTTTTAATTTTTTTGAATGAACAGACAGGTTCATTTGGGGACGGTTTTGTAATCCTTTAATAGCCTTGTCTTGTTTTATTAACAATTGCTGAAGTATCTCCTTAGTCAGGTTAGCATTATGAATTGTAACATTGCTTCAGAAATGTTTTAGTATTTTTTGACTTTTTTTGGAGCAATCTCCATTGTAAAGAGAAATTAATGCAGTAATGGCTGAGTTTATTGTGAATTGCTGAAAGAGATGCTCAGAACAATATCCATGTTAATTTTTCACATTGTTACCTTCCCCAAAGAGTTAGCAAGATCTACATTTACATCATTAAATAGTTCTCCACACTCCATACAAATGCCCATAATAGGCTATTCTAGAATCCTCTTGCATATGAGAAATAATGTGTATTTATGAATGTAGCACTTGCACATTCAACTCCTTCATAAAGTACTTCACTTCATAAAACACTAGTGTTTTGCTTCATAAGGCATTTCTTCCCAGTCCACATGAAAGCAGTCTACTTCTTCTACATTATGAGCTGAGAGAGACCTTGAAAACAGTTTTATGACTTTTCAAGGCCTATCACATGAATACTTTCTGCACTGCTGTTCAACACTATCCCATCTACTCAAAAAATATAACATTTTATTTTGCTATTAAAAAATCAAGAAATTAATAGAGGAAAAATTAAATATTTTTATTGTTCTCTCTTTGAATTTTCAACTGAATTGAAAATTTTAAACATTATTGTTGCAATGGTATTGTTAACAATTTCCAAAAGTACAAAATCAATTAATTGTAAATACCTATGCTATACTACTAGGATGCTTTAAATGTCATGACCAGACTTAAAAGGTTAATTAAGGTTAAAGCACCCTTATCTGTGCATTTCATTTTTTACCTGTGTGAACCACATACTTTGTACTATCTCATAGTCTTTTAAAAAGTGTTTATTAAGTTTTGAGTCTGGATCTTCTTTATCAAGAGATCTGTAAGAATAAATACAGCAGAGGGTATTGTAGAGGACCAGTCCTAAGCCTGTTGTGTCTCAAACATTCTCAGTATTGCTGCATGCAAGGTGTGATTGGAGGGGAGTGTCCTGCGCAGGCGGGGCAGCGCTGTGCTGAGCCACCTTCCTGCTCCGCCTTGGGACTCGTGCTCAGTCTCCCCCCAGCTCACTTCCTGCAGAAGAGCTGGCTGTGCATGTGTGAACAAAACATGCAAAAAGTCTAATTTATGTAAGAGATGTCAACCAGGTTAATTATAAAAGGACATGGATTGGTCTCCTTCCCTCTCTCCTGGACATGGATTTGGCCCCCTCACTCTCTCTTTGCCTCTCGTCTCTTTTCCTCTCCTTTCCTCAATTTCCTCTTCTGTTTTCTTTGTCTCGCAACCCCAGCTCCAAATGGCAGCACCAACACAGGATCCAAGGACTGGTAATACTGAGCTTGTGGAGGAGTTTGTGGCTTGTCAGCCAGCACCTTTTTGTAGTGGTGTTGTGGCTTGTTAGACAGCACCTTTGAGGAGTTTCTTGTGGGACTTTCACAATTAGGGCTTCTTAGCCTCCATTCTTGTGGAAGTGTATTGTAAGAAATTAAGGGCCTGTTAGTCCATACCTTTTGAGTCTAAACATTGGGCTGGTTGCCAGAGTTATAGAAGACTGTAAAATAGAACATAAGAGTTCCCTGACAGGTGTCCAGTGTCTTTGTTCAGCCCGACAAGAATTTATAACAAGCATCACACTTCCTATCAATGGGTCATGACAGGTATCAAGTCATTTTCATATCATAGAATAGCTTGGGTTGGAAGGGAACATAAAGATCATCTAGTCCCAACCCAACTGCTGTGGGCAAGGACACCTTCCACTAGACTAGATTTCTCAGAGCTCCATCCAGCCACCCACCAACAGTTCCACAGACAGGGCATCCACAACTTCTCTGGGCAACCTGCTGCAGTGTCTCACCACCATCATAGCAAAGAATTTCTTCCTAATATCTAATCTAAACTTACTTTTTTTCAGTTGAAAATCATACCCCCTTGCCGTGTCTGTACATGCTCTTGTTAAAAGTCCCTCTCCATCTTTCTCGTAGACTCCTTTAGGTACCGGGATGCCACAATTAGGTCACCCTAAATCCTTCTCCTCTCCAGGCTGAACAATCCCATTTCTCTCAGCTTTTCTTCATAGGAGAGTTGCTTCATCTCTCAAATCATCTAGGTGTTTCTCTCAATTGCTCCAACAGGTCAATGACTTTTCTTTACTGGGGCTCCCAGGGCTGGATGCAGCACTGCAGGTGGGGTCTCACCAGAGCAGAGCAGAGGGGCAGAATCCCCTCCCTCGCCCTGCTGCCCACGCTGCTTTGGGTGCAGCCCAGGACACGTTTGGCTTTCTGGCTGCAACTGCACTTTGCTGGCTCATGTCCAGCCTTTCATCCAGCAGCACCTCCAAGTCCCTCTCAGCAGGGCTGCTCTTGATCTGTTGATCCCCCAGACTGTGTTGGTACTCTTATATCAAAAAATAATAAAATTAAGAGCCTCCAAAACTATATTTGGAGGAGAGCTAAATGTGGAGGGAGGTCATCACAGAGTACCCAAGTTGCACATAAAGGTTAGTGAAAGTAGATATGTAACTTCTCAAGTAATCTTTTAGTCTTCATGACCTCTGAAAAACTTGAAGGGATGAAAAGGAGAGCTACCTTTTACATGTACATTGAATACACTGTGATGGGCAAGAGCAGAGATAGGTCTGAACAGCCCTTAAGTTATGAAAAATAATAATCAGCCTTGGGTATGCAAGTATCTTGTCATGCACACCCCATGCTTCAGAGGAGGATAAGCTTGTGCTTCACTGAAAGATGTATTAGCAGAATATAGTGCATCTTTCATCTGAGGGTTTTTTAAATAAAAGATATTTCCATGTTTGGAATGGAAGTGGAAGAAGGAAGGTAAATTTGTGCCAAATAGATGCATTCAAACTCCTTGCACATGACCAAGAAGGAGTAGTATGACAACAGCAACTTGCTCTCTATAAAGCTTTTAAATGAAAAGTTCTTTAATGAAGCCAGGATTTGTTCTCGTATCAGTGAGAGTTTTCCCAGTACTTTCAATGTGAACAGGATTTGAGTCATTTCCTCACTAAATGGCAATGATGAAAATTAAGTGAATAGGTCTCATGATCTCCTATTTGCCAGTATCTGAGTACCTAATTGATTCAGATTCTGAATACATAATTGTAAGCTTGTGGAACATAGTAGGGTGTATAAATCTTTTCATCTTAAATGACCTAAAGGTGACGTGAGCAGTGTTGTCTGAATTCTTAAGGCCAGCTGTGCTCTACGGTTATTATTGACCTCGTTCCTCAGTTTGCAGTGTTGGACTAATTGTTTGTCAGATGTGAATTCAGATACAAGCAAACGTGAGAGGATTGAAAAGGATAATTTATGACTAACTTCAGGAAATATATTTTTTTTTCATGTTCTTACATGAATGTGCCTTCTTGTGCTTCAGCTGGTTATTGTTCAAGTTCTGACCTTTGTTGCACAGGTACAACTCAGCCAAAATAAAATAGCTGCTGTCAGCTGTATGTTGTGTGTTTTACTCTAGTGTGATATATCACTCACAGCCTTGCACCCTTCTGTTTATGGTATGGCAGGAATAGTCCCATACTATGGATATGATTCAAGAACACACTCTTGTTAAGGATAAGTTCCCCACAAAGAGTAGTTAATGCTCTCCAGTCATACTGCATTTTGGAAGGGAATTATAGATATTCAGCATTTTTTTGAAAAATAGGCTCTTTACAGGTAAATACATCTTAATATAAGCATGTAACTGGAGTTACTGTGTCTTGCAATCTTGGGTCTTGGCACACTGCTGTTGCTATTTTAACAGATGGTTCCTCCTTGAAGACACAAAACTCAGAGGTTTGAGCAGCACTGACGGAATATTTTGTGGAGTTAGGGGCATCAATTCAAACATGCAAAAAAAATCTGCCTATATATGTTACCACAGTTTAGAAGACACAGTCTCAGAGAAAGGTTATGAAACAATAGATCTTGTTTACTAAGAAATACAGGCGCATGTGGAAAACCCAATAATGATGAATTCTGGTCTGTTTTAGCCTCAAGAAAAAATTATCTTTTCATAGCTGTTATTACATTTCCATGTTCCCCACCATGCACACAGAAACCAAAATAATATATTCCTTCTGTCTGTTTTTCTCACTTAGAGTATCTGATAAGCATTTCCGCACTCTGGTGACTGAGGAGTGATGATGCCCCGTGAAGTTATGACTGTAAATGTGAATGCTGAGTGCCATGTGTATGAATTTAATCTTGCAACTTTTTCTCTGAGTAAAAACAGGAAAGGTTTCCTTTGTTTTTCCATTTGTTCACATACAAAAAAAAAAAAAACAACTTTTTTTTTTTTTTTTTCACTTAGGTTATGATTTCTCAGCCCAAACAGATCGGTCTACTTCATACTTCACAAAAAAATCCAAACAGAACATAACATAATCCATGACATTAATTTTAGATCAGTGATGTTGGAGAGCTCAGGCTCTCATCTAAATAAAAAAAAAAATTAGTATTGATGTACATGAGATGAAAAGATTTTGATCTGACAGTATCAAAGAAGCTTTAGATTTCCAGCAAAGCCCTGGAGGCTCATAATAAAAGATACTGCTTTTTTTCCCCCCTCTCCTGAAATAGGCATATTCTTCATACTAATTATATTTTAAAATGTTCAATAAATAGATCTACAGCTGCTAGTACACAGAGCTTTATGAAATAGACTGGGCTGGAACAGTTTTAGAAGGGTAGATTCTACTTTTTAGGTGACTTGTGAGATACTTCACTTGTTCTCAATTTTTTTACTGAGTATTCTGTCTGGTCTTTAAAAAAAAAAAAAGAGTCTTGGGAGACTTTTTAGAGTAAATTTAGAGAGTCATTAAACTTCATTCTGTTCTCTGAAAGAGAGAAGAAACTACCCTGAGTAAATTCTGACCTAAGGCAACTTTACCAAGGCTCAGGGTACTTAGGAATGGTGAGGAACGTAATGAAGAGAAATGCATTATAGATCACAAAGTGATTTTTTTCCCAAAATCTTCCTAAGTCTAGGTATCTGTTCAACTTCAAAGACTGCTGGTCTTTGAGACAAGAAACCAGTAATATATAATTGAAATTAGGGGACTAGTATTTTTGCCTCTAGGAATCTTGGAAAAAGGGGAAACTGGCAATGGTTCTGAAGGTCTAGCTACAAGATTTAATTTCTTGGAAAGAATAACAGACAGTGCTTAAAGCGAGGAAAGATCCTAGCATGGAAATGAAAGTACCAAAATAACGGCATCCTGCTGGGCACAGGCTGAAAACAACAGACAGGCCAGGGGCGGTCCAGGAGCCTTGTAATTGTACAGCCTTACTCTGGCCCTATCTGGTCCTTGTGGACTGATACAAGTCAGAGAAACAAGCTCAATAACTGTCTAGGGATTATAGCTGTTCATAAAATTGCGTCAAAAAAAGAAGAGAAAAATCTTATTTTGGCATATTC
Source organism: Atrichornis clamosus (assembly GCA_013400975.1). Lineage (NCBI taxonomy): Eukaryota > Metazoa > Chordata > Aves > Passeriformes > Menuridae > Atrichornis > Atrichornis clamosus. The sequence goes on from WBMZ01010324.1 coordinate 134,995, forward strand.
ATTGAGGAGGAAGCAAAGTCTCAGAATTCAACAGCTTTGCTCCTGCATTTGAAAAAATAATGATAAAATTGTTGCTCTCTGACCAGGCAAAGTATCTGCCACTCAATATGTTTCTTTCTTAGCTTGTATCCCTTTCTAACACACAAGTATAGATAAAAGATGAAAAAGAGTTTTGTTTCACTAAAATTATCACTTTCCCTCCGGCTTCCAGACCTCAGGTACTAAAATCCCAACAATACAATCCTATTCCACCTAGAAACAGTTGCTAACAAGGGGTCACATTCTTTTTGGGAGTCTCATGGTGCTTTTAAAAACTGCTGAGTTTAGTAGTGAAAAATATATATAGGCAACTTTATATAGAAAGGTAATGGGGGGAAAAAAACCTCTTCCTTCCACTTGACTTTCAAAAGCCTGTAAAGACTAGTTCAAAGACTGGAAAAGGTGGCAGATGTACTTATGTGCCTTCCCTTAATTTCTGATTATTAGATAGCAAAGACTACGTTCAGGACTCTAGAGCTCCTGCCAAAGACACTAGATGGAGCTGGGACTAATGATTAGCAGCTGTTAGAACAAGATATTATGCCGTCTTAACAATGGCTTCTGAAACGTGCAGGGAGTCTTCACTCGATAACTGTATATTTACTTGGCATCACTCAGTATCAAAATAACCTTTGCTTAAACCAATTTATGTCTTACTGAATTCTTGTCGGAGACTCCCTGGAAGGGATTAGTTGATATTTACGAGTTCCAAACATTTGCTCTGTAGGAGTCTAGTTTTGTGTAACTCAATATACTGTCATAGTTGCATTGGTTTGGGGTTGGCTTTTCTTTCCCCCTGCATTTATTTATTTGGAATATTAATTTACTTTCTTATGATATTTATATAAGTCAATTAAATTCTTACAGGTTTTGTATATCAATATGTATATCAAAATCAAGTGCTTAGAGACTAAGGTTTAGCAAGTAAAACTAGTATTTTCACTGTATATAACATTAGTGCTCTGACTTTGTCACTATTGTTAACACAAAAAGCAGGGTTTTTTTCTTCCAGAAGCCAGTGTACTTCTTCTAGGGATGTCACTACATTCATTGAACATTCAAGTTATCATGCAAATGTAACCCTTAATTTATTGGGTCTCCTTAACCACATTCAGATGCTCTCTAAGTAGAACTACACACAGTTTGCAGATGTACAGCAATTATTCACTGTCTAGACACAGAGAGCAGGTAGCTAGGAGTAACTAGACTAAACATGAGTATGCTCAGCATCTCCAGTACAGGCATCTGATCAGTCTCTGCTGCCCAAATAATTATTATTATGTGGGAAAGTGCCAGACCCTCCATGCTCTTTGGAATAGGTTTGTTCTTGATCTTTCTGAGTTCTCATTTTTTGACTCATTGCATCTTTTCAGCATTTCACCTCTTTCCAAATCACTGCTTTTTTCTGATTCCCCAAGTTGCTACTACCATTTCAAAAATTTCACTTTTGTCTTTTTTTCTATTTTTCTCAAGAAGAAAATCTTGCCTTCTGCATTTATCCTCTCTTAAGGATTTTTCAGTAAAACTGAGCCAAGGCCACATAACTGCACCTTCCAGAACTGGGGCACGGCCTACAGACAGCTCAACCCCTGTGCCACAGATTGCAGTGAGTGCAGAGGCAGTTCTGTTGGAAAAGCTATGGCTTAAGTCCAAGTAGATGGGTATTGCAAATGCTTCTGAGACAATATTAATGTCAGTTATGTCAGGGGTAAAAGCTTCTGTTTGGTTACATGCCTTGGCTTTTACTTTATGTAGTGAGGACTTGAGACAATCTACAGATGCTTAAGTGCAGTACATACACAGAGCAGAGGACTCCAGGTCTCCAGGTCACCAGGATGGACAGCTTGCTTACCAAGAAGTTATATATTCCTTTTATGTTTTGGTTTTGTGGATTTTTTTAACCCGGTGGATGTCCAATATTGAAAAATAATTTTAAATATTATTGACAAATGGTATCCAAATCATCAAAAATATATTTGATAAATTAACACCATGTTATTGTATGGCGTTTAATGCAAACTTATTTGACATCTGTGCGTAGAATTGCATGCCTGCATTTGGTTGAATAAACATTTGTTGAAAGAAGATTTAATGTAACATTTTCAGAAATCACACCTCCTTAAACCTTAAGATCAGCTGCTTATAAGCCACTTTAAACAGTCTTTTAACTATTTAAAGTGTTTCTGAAGGTTGGGGTTTTTTTTCCTTCATAGCAGGGAATTGCATCCATAGATAGCAGTTAGGTTTGCTAGATTAATATGAGGGTTTAGATTATGCAATACTGCACCCATACCTACCTTTGTGTTACCTGAAATATTAGATTGAAATCTAGATTTTTCCCAAGATCTGAGAGAAAGATCATCAGCTATTAATAACCCTACTCTACTCCATCCGTATGAAAAATGTTTACAAAATAATTGTATTGGGAGCTGGGGCTGTTATCCATTGGGTGCATTCAGCAATGAAAATGCCATAGGTAACTGAAGTCTGTTTATCTGGAATTTATGTCTCTGATTCTCTTTTATGACTGAATTCAGATTGCCCCAGAACTTTTAGCAGAACTTTTTACCTTTCTTTGAAATACTCTTGCAGTTAAATAGTCTCCCTTCTCTTATTTTGCATGTCCTGATTGAAATGAGATGTTCTATCACTGTCCTCAGGAAAAGAGGTAGCATTTGTGACTATGTGCTAAATAAAACAACTGAGAAAGCATTCTACTCTTTATTTTGTCATAAAGCCAGCATAATTCTTGAATCAGCAACAAGACAAAGTAACTAGAGCTGGACTCATCTTTTCTGTTAGTGCTTCACATTCTCATTTTTGAACTGACAATCTCCACTAAACTGCTGAAATATACTTCGGAGACAGCTTTGTGGAGAGAAAATACAAATATATTTACAGTGATTTGACAAGAGGTTTAACATTAGACCAATCAATTTTGCAGTGTAAATGAGTACAGGATAAGCTGTGACTGGTGACTGGTGACTGTTTAAGGTAAGAGCATGACATATTTTTATTATATGTGTAACTTCAGATCATCCATGTTTTCCCCAGCTGTTCCTGGATGGGCACTGAAGAAAACACCTTTCTGCAGTTGCTTCAATGCACGTGACGCACTCAGTACAGTCTGCTGAGAGGATCTCTCAGCGATCCATCCCTCTTCTCTTCTATCACTAAAAGTTTCCAGGATGTAAAGATATTTGCCAAATTCTTGCATGATTGATATTTACACTTTTCCTTAAAATTGCATGGGTTATTATTATTTCTCTCCGCGGGAAAACTTGAGTGTCACATTATAAGGAGGTGCTTATACCACATGCAGGAAAAGACGTTGCAGATAATGAAATATTTTAGTAAACAGGTAAAGGACTGTTCTGCTGGGAAAAAATAGAATAGAAAATATTGCATGACAAATTCAGTTCACTGCACTGTAATTTTAAGACTGGCATATTCTAGGGACCTTGGGATCAATAATATTCATAATCTTATATCCCAGAATAATTTTTCTCATATACAAACATCACCAAACCAGGTGTAATTTACAATTCAGCACTTTTGCACATTGTCTGAGAAGCTGAGCAATAATTAAAAAAACTTCTTCTCTCCTCATTTTTAACCTTGAGAATTGATATGAGAGAATCTGGCATATTGGATCTCTGTGGTGAGTTCTCATTTAGTAACAAAACTGATCTCTTTTCTAAGGCTACTAGTCTCTCTGTTCAAAGACATAAGCATTACTGCATCTGATGAGCACCAGTTCAGGAACAAATCTTTTTCTGGGGGCATCACAAAATCTGAATAACGACACAGAAAAAAAATTCAGAGTAGAATGCAAATTGATTAAAATATCTACAGAGCTAAATTTGAGTATCTTTTTCTGCTAAGAATACCTGCTATTTATTAGCTTCAAAAGTTGTGATTTTGTTCTTCAGGGTAATATCTGCATTTCAGAGAAGAACAATGTGGTAATGTTAATCTGTCTAAATATAAGGTGTGTAGTAGTATAAAATCACATTAATATGTAGGCTAAAATGAACCTTGGACTTGTGTAGACACTCTTATCTCTCCTTTGATTTGATATTATTATTTAGGTAACAATGTCATCCAAAGAACTTCCCATATTTCTGTGAAAATGAGAATTTTTCAGTCTTTTAGATAACTTTTTTCTTTTTTTCCCCTTACCAGTGATATCCCATCTAGGAATCTTTCTAGCACTCAAGGTCTAGAAAGACTTCTAATTTAGAGCTAACTTGGATTTCAGAATAGTAGCATTTTTTCCAAGTTGAAGCACTATTATGTGGAGATTGTTGCTCTAAGCAAAAATCAAAAGCCATCTGCTCGGGTGCATTATGTGGAATCTGCTTAACTTCTCATTCTAACAGCTGATTTTGTCTTGTTTTCTTCTATCTGTTCCTGAATCTCTTGGTTTTTAGAAAAGCTTTCTAAGATTTCTAAAATTTAGAAATTACATTAAAAATTCCCGAAAAACCAAACACACATACTCTTGAAAACCACAAGACCTGAGATATAAAAAATCGGTGGTTTGTTGTTTTGTTTTTGTTTTTGTCTTGGGACAGCCACGTACTAATTAAAACACTTATATACCATCATGTCTAGAGGAGGCTAAGGGAAATATGTTTTTTTGTTTTATTATTTAATGTCAAATGTAGAAATATTGCCCTGTAAAAAGCAACCAAGAGGGAAGCGCTGCTCATTTGGTAAAGACTTGAGATATTGCTAAGACATTTAGCAATGTCTTGGAGCACAAAATACAAGTTACTGTAACAAGCATTGGGTACACTATTGTCTAGCATCCTGCCCTCAAGAAAATGACTCTCTGTGGCGTATAATTGTCACCTTGGTCAGACTTTAGGCTGCAAGAAAGTGTATTTTTTGTGACAGTGGGAAATATCAGCACTCAAACATCCAAGAGGAAAACACATTTTTTTCCTTACTAGGATTTTAGTTTGAAAATAAACCCAAGACAATAGAGCAAGATTGAGGCTCAGCTGTTGAAATTGATGTCCCTTCTTAAAGGAAAAATACTGTTTCTCTTTAAAATATCTGCCTATGTGAATCCTCATCAGAGACCAGTGAAATTTTGAATGCTTTCATCAGTCATTTCCTTTGAGGTAACATGTGTATTCCTTCTGTCTGCTCTTCCCCTCCCAAGAAATATAAATCAGAGTATGATTGCTCTTGCTAAACAATTCATTTTTGTTGCTTCTGGCAACACGAGAAGCAACCCAGGGTACATTAAATTACAAGGCCTAAGTTTTATGTGTTCTTTTTCTCACTGTTCTTTTACATTTGGTACTTTGAGTTCTCCCTACTTAGGTGGAGACGGGTATTTTGTGGAGGATTTTTTTTCCTTTTATTTTACCTCTCTGTTACAAAGATATATAAAATTTCTTTGGGTAATTGAGATTGAAAAATAATTCAGTAATACTAAAGCAGATTCGATTGAGTCTTATTTCAACAGATTAGTGACTGATTAATTCAGAAAACTTCTCATAGCTTTTGGAGAATGCAATCAACAGTCTTCCTCAGCTGTTTTTTGAGGAATAACATTAATAAATCTAATCTTACTCTGTCTCAGTCAGTGGAATTAATAGAAGCTTATTCTATGCTCACAGGTGGCTAAAGCCACAGGAAAATTGTTTCATACCATCTTTCAGTGGAGATCAGAGTTTCAGAACTTATCTTTGGTCATTGGTCAAACTGAGCCGCAGGTTATTTGGACATTTGGTTCACAGATTTTCTCAACACTGTTTATTCAAGAAGTCTGTAACCTGTTTACAAGCCCAGCTGGCAGAGGATGAGCCTTGGAGAGTGCTCTGGCATCTATATTTTTTCTCATAATCGGTACACGGATTTCTGGAATGCCCACCAAATAGTTCTGTTTTCTATCCCAGTGTCTGCTGCTTCAAAGACCTGGTAGTCAGAGTGAATATGTGTGAAGAAAGTTTCTTTGGATCACCACTAGGTGCCTAAAGATTTCTGCAGGATGCTGAAAAATCTCACAAAAGAGTTATAGCAAAAAAGTGCAATTAAGAACCAGTGTTTAACATAAACTTTCAGAGAGGAGTAAAATCAGATCTATTTTATCGAGAACTTAACATCAGTGTGGCTGACAGTTATAGTCAGATGAACAGCAAACTAGCTAGACAGAAAGTCTTCATTATTTCTCTCATCCCATCTATGATCTCTAAAGTTTGAAGCCAGAGTTGAATGTTTTCAGAAATGGAAAATTCCTGGCAGCTCCCATTGCATCTGTTAACAACTAGCAGAATCAGCTCTGAAGAGGGTGTCAGTCAGAGCAACAGAGCTGCAGTTTACTTCGAGAATCATAGAATCAGAGAGTCATAGAGGTTGGAAAAGACTTTTAAGATCATCAAATCCAACCATTAACAAAACACTGCCAGATCCACTACTAAACCATATCACTAAGCGCCACATCTACATGTTTCTTGAAGACCTAAAAAAAAAAAATAGTCTTACAGTCCTGTTTACAGGGTATGTATTTTCCCATTGTTTCTATCAGTTCCAAATCTTAAGAATATGCCATATTCAACACCTAAAAGCAGGATCTTTACAGCCAAATATTTCAGGTGAGGTACTTGATGGCAGCTAGCTCTTGCTAAAGAGGCTTAGTCATTACTGTAGCACAATATCTGAGCACAGTGTGTTAGCTATGAAATCCATGCATCTGCTTCTGCATTAATTCACCTTAGAAGGGGGAATTTCTTCGTAATATGCGAAGGATGAAAAAAATCTTTGCATGTCAAACCAGAATTGGCTCTTTCCTAGAAGTATTTCTTTGATTATGCTTCATTAAGTGCATATTATGTAACAATTAGGCATAAATTAAACTATCAACATTTTTGAAATTAGGCTCCATCAGTTTCATCTCACTCTGCTAGAACACAGCCCTCACTGAGTTAGAACACAAATGCAAAGAAAGGTCAGGTCCTCTTGTCAGTACTGGCAGAGTGATAGTTTAATGAGAGCTTAAGGCCACTAACACTTTCATAACCACTTTTAAAGTTGGTCCAAGCTTCACGATATGTAGATCAGGCATCTTCAGGGATGTTTTCTAGTATGAAATTAGCCTTGTGAAACTTCAGAAGGACCATGAAATCTGACAAAGGCACTAGGTAAAGAACCTAGAGTTTGTCCATATCATAGCAAGAAAGACATTGCATTTTAGATCCTTCCAGAACTCTTGAGACAAACAGATACACTGGAGAAGCAGCAGAAAGGCTGGACTGATTTCTTTCTTTTAATAGGAAGGAGAAGCAAAAAATTTGTTCCCCGCCCTCCACCCAAATGTTAAAAAAAAAGCCGAAAGAAACCAATAGCAAAATCATTCGTAACTTGTGGACACTTATTTGCTCACGCTTTACCTTTCATGGCTGTGTGCTTTATCTTGGAGAGGAAGTTACCTAGTCTGTTTTTGTCTTGTATAAATGAATTACCTGAGACATTTCAGTTCATTCCCTAAAATATTTTTCAGTCCTGTTACTTGCCCTTCATATCTGTATATGCAAAAGTTTATACAGCACCTTCTTCTCTCCTAGACTTGACAGCAGACACACTCCAGATTAAACAACTCAGTATTTGTGTAGTCAAAAACATTCATACATGCAACGTAACAGGTTTAGATGGAGTTGTTGTTCAGTATCCACTTCTGACTGAATCCCTGGGGTATCTGAACTGCCTTTTCAAACAAACAAGCTCATCAGTTCTGGAAGCACAGGGTGAAAGTAATTGCCTGTTTAACAGCACAGACAGTACCCTCAGCTCAGTGCTACATCCTGAGAGCTGTCCTTTGGGGAAATTAGATAGTTATTTCATCCAGAACGAAAAATTCCCACCTGTAAGAATGAAAAGTCTTGCCTTTACAATAAACTGAACTTTTCATGAGAAAATTAATGGGAAAAGTATTACACTTCACTCATTAATTTCCTTTCTAGACTAATACTAAGCTTTTATCTACAACCTCATAATGACTCACAAATTAAATTTGTGTCTGCTTGGGAAAAGGGCATGTAATAGATTTGCATGCCAAGGCATGGACAATGGGGAGCTACAGTTGTGGCCTCCAGTGGGAGCTGCCAGGTGTGTCCAATGTCAGAGACAGCCGGTTCTTGTCAGCCATATCAGACCCTACTGCAGGGGACAGCTGAACCCCTAGCCATGGGTAGGTCCCTCAAAGAAAACATCTCTAAGAAAAGGGAGAAAATTGTGCACAGATGCAGGAGGAAGAAACAAAAAGTGTGAGAAACAGCAGATGGAACACCGAGGTCAGAGGAGAAAGAGAAGATTCTCCATGCTGGAGCAGATATACATATTGCAGCCCATGGAGGACCCGAAGATGCAGCGGGTGTACATGCCCAGAGGGAAGTGGCAGCCCGTGGAAAGCCCACACTGGAGAAGAGGAAAAGGATGAGGAGGAAGAGTGGCAGAGAGGAACTGTCATGTGCTGACTGCAACCCCCGGTTCCCCATAGCCTTTGGAATGCTGGACAGTGTGGAGAAAGGATAAGGAGTCAGGAATGGAGGGATGAAGCTGAACCTGGGAAAAAAGGGGAAGGATGAAGTGTCTTGTCTCTTTGTTTTTCCCTATCTACATTTTTTTTAATTAGCAATAAATTAAATTAATTTTGCCCAAATCACAGAAGCACAGAATCACAGATTAAGCTGAATTGAAACGGAACCACAAGGATCATCAAGTCCAACTCCCAGCCCTCCACAAGACAATCCCCAAGAGTCACACCATGTGCCCGAGAGTATTGTCCAAGCGCTTCTTGAACTCTGTCAGGCTGGTGCTGTGACCAGTTCCCTGGGGAGCCTGTTCCAGTGCCCAACCACCCTCTGGGTGAAGAACCTCTTTCTAATAGCCAACCTAAACACAACTTCAGGCCATTCCCTCAGTCCTGTCACTGGTCACCGCATCAAAGAGACCAGTGCTGGCCCCTCCTCCTCCCCTCATGAGGAAGTTGTAACTGCAATGAGGTCTCCCCTCAGTCTCCTCTTCTCCAGCCTGAACTGACCAAGTCTGTTTCACTCATTGCAATAACCGGTTAATGAATCTCCCTATTTTTATCTTCACCCACGTTATTTTCTCCCCCTGCCATGTTTGAAGGTGAACAAGAGACATTCTGGGCAGGTGTCCAGTGGCTAGCCAAGGTCAACCAAGCGAGTTTGACAGATGTTCCTGCAAACATCTTTGCAGGAAGAGAAAACTTATGTCTTCCTTGGAGCATCAGTAATATGAACAAAAGTATTTCTTGCACTTGCTATGCAAAACACAGCATAAAAGTTTTCTGTGATCTTTTACTGCCTAGATTTACTCAACTGTAAACACTTAATTGAGGCATCTGGGTCAGAAGTTTAGTCACCTTAGTCAATGAGAAAGAACAGGTGCCTTCAAAATTTGATTTAAATCTTTAATTGAACAACATTTTACTCTGGAGGTGTTGGAGTCTCACTATTGATTATAAAAGAAACCACAGACAAGGGCATCCTTGAAGGGCTTTAAGTTAAGCAGGATGAATCAGGTCATCTGTGGCTGAGGATTAACATCCCTTGATCTTTCTTCTACAAAGGGAGAACCTAGTAATAGCACTTTAGAATCTGCTTTTCATGTATTGCTCACAGTATCTATGGAGGTTATTCTACTCTTTCATACATAACTGAAATGTCCCTATCTCCTTATTTCTCAAGACTATTTTAACAGTTGATACTTTTACACTCATGGTTTAAGGTAGGTGTACATTTTAAAGTTGCAGTTCTTTATTAAAGATGTGTTGTGCTTCCCAAGTAATATTTCTTGCAGAGGAAAGTATTACCAAAATGATCTAAACATCATTAAAAATGGACAGAAACTTAGGAGATATTTAAGTGTAGCTGTGGAATTTTAAAATCAAAATGACACAGTTTGAGCATTGAGCAAATATTATGTGGCACCTAAAACCTTCCCTCTCAAATCTAGCTTTTGGGTAAAATATTAATTTTATTTTTTTGCATGTCTATTCTAGCAATCATCATGTAACACTAATCCAAATGTGGAAGTTGATGGCAGACACATGATTTTTTTTTTGTTGTTGTTAGAATGATGTTAGTCAAACTACAGGTTTAATTATTTATGAGTTAAATAATGCCTTCTTTCAACAATTTTCTTTCTCACCCCTAAGTTGCTTGCTGTTGGGATGATACTCCCTTTCTTTCCTTCTAGCACAGAAATACAATCAGGTCTTGTTAAATGAAACCTTTCTTTCAGATGATTTTAGTAACTTGACAATAAGGATCGACTCTGTTCAAACTTAGCAATCATGCATGTTGGAGCCACTTTATAAATACGGTAATTGATATGGTTGATAAGAGGAACCTGGTAGGGAATAGAAAAGCCCATAGTTCTCCACTGAATTTTTATTTACATCACTATAGTTTTGAGTCGGGATTTTTTTTCCTCACTATGTTCATAATTATTTTTGTCTTTCTGTCCATCCTTGTTGAATTTCTCACACTTTTTAACCTCTATTCCTGTACTTCCTTGCATACTCTCAATTTTTGTCTCCTAGTGTATGTTGCTCTAGTGTCCTGCACTTTGTTTAACAACAACACTTAATTTGAATTTTTTTTTTTTACTATTGCAGGGTGCAAGGTTGTTTTTCCAGCTTAAATCTTAACATATAATAAAAATCTGTGGCAATTTCTCTTGTGGTTTTTTTGTTTATTTTCAAATGATGAAAACTATATAAAAATTGTTTAGGGAGAAAAGCCCAGTCCTCTGTGATAGCTCGGCTTCCAGTGCATGGTCTCTGTGGCCTTGCCTCTAATTCATCTGTTTGGTTTCAGGTTTTCTCTAACCAAACATTGCAACGGGAGATTTGCAGTGGATATGCACAGGCTGGACTTTGCTCAAAGAGTGCAGTATCCTCCCCCTACATGTCCTGCAGGAAAAAAGAAATAAGGCTAGGTTATCTGCAGATAACTTTGTCAGTATCTTTTGACATAGAAAAGCCTTTACATACTGCAAGGGGAAACAACAAGAGGAAAAAAGATATTCAGTACTGTATTTCAAATTAAGCTTTACCTGGAGCCATCTTTGTTCTTGCATATCAAGCAAAAAAACCCTATGAACTCAAAAGGAATCTGTAGTTACTGCTGAAAATAAATTTCTCAGTGTGATAAATATATGTGAAAAAAGATACATAGAGCCATACCAGAAGTGTTTGGGTATTGCGGTAATTTACCACAATTGCGAGTAAATTGTGATTGTGAGATTTACTTATGTTTTGACAGCTGGAAAATAAATGGTGCTCATGAGCAGTCTTATTTTAATATACTTAATGTGAGGGATGAGTGATAAGTATTATTGCATTTTGTTTTTCAGTCTCCAGCCACTCACCTTGAACTACTGGTTTTTGAAAATACTTGCTCTTCTGCTACTTGGGTTTAGCATCAATTGACATAAAGGGGTAAATGGAAGTATGCTTATGAGGAAAGGCATAGTTATCTATCAGGAACATGAATATTAATATATTTGGTTTATAAAATTTCACTTTTGTTTTGAGCAGTATTAATAACATTAAGGAATATAAAATCTGGAGGCTTCTTGCTTATTGGCCTTTATGGAATTAAGCTTTTTACTCAATGCTTTAAGACCTTTCTTTTGGCATTTTTACTGACTTGAGCTCCCCTGACTCTAATTCCATTGCTGATTAGCTGATATCTTGCAAAAGGCTACAGCTGTATATTAAAGACAGGAGCCACAACTTGAAAAGAGACACTTAATTCAGTTTTTTTTCCCAGTAGTGTACTCTAATAAGGTAATTTGCAATATGTATGAAATTAAAATAAGTCAAATCCACCCTCTAAATCTAACAAACCAGTGCATTGAGGAGAGCTGGTTGGGCCTTCAAAATTAAGTGCTAATCAGTTCTTCAGCAAATTTGAAAATGTCTGTAGAATTCTGAGGCCATTGAAAAAACTCATGATAACTGAAGTGGAATACTTCTTTGTATTTTTCTTAGAATATTTAATCTAAGACATAAATATTTATCCAACGGTATAATGTATAAATATATGCCCTAAAAAGTATCAGGGAAGTGGTAAGAGGCTTTCTGATGAAGGAGGATGTGACCAGCCCGCGTTTTTTAAGTGCAGTCACATTTATCAAAGCCAGCTGACTGATCATGCACACAGCACTCCAGGGCATCTTAGTTCTGTGTTATAGGTGCTTACACAAACCTGTGTGAGGTTATTTTGGAGTCCCCTCATTTGATTTGGAATCACAATTCTGCTGAAACCCCAATAATCCTAAAACTCACTAGTTGATAACAAGTCTAAATCATTGAAAGATGCTGAGATGTTTCTGTACAAATTTCCTTTCGTTAGTGTAAAAAAAAAAAATTCATCATAATACAGTGTGATCAGGCACATTTTATAAACGTTGTGGGTTGCTTGAAACATATCATTTTCCACCCACCATGATTTTCCTGAGGTAACTGTGTTGCACCACAACAGCACTATATTTTCGCTCTGTAGCCCACCTCCCAGTGATACTAATCAGTAATCACACATACCCTTCCTCCTGGATGAAAGCACTTTCCTTCACCATGAAGTTAGTTAATGCTGTCTAGCCTTAAAAATTGCTTTTTTGACACTCTTAAGAGAAGCAGCAAAACTGAAACAAGCAAATTACAGCAGGAACAAGTTTTACCAGCACTAAATCTTTATTGTAATATAATGTAATTCCAGCATCGGTCAAAGAAAAACACTGAACTGATATGAAAAACAGTTTAAAACTCATGTATCATCACTGTCCTTTCTCAAGTGATTACAATGTGAAAAGACTTGCAAGAATAAATTTGCATTGTTTTTTGTGTTCTTGGAACAGAAATTGGTTATATGAATGTTTTCTTGAGGAACTAATAATTGACTTAGGGGGCTTAAAAAGCAAAATTTCTCTGGTGCAGCTGCTATTGCGTTTTTAGATAAGAAAAGGATTAAGAATATAAATTGCCTAATAAAGAGCAAAAACTTTCTGTTCAAGTTGTTTTGTTCTCTCCTGTAACAAGGGAACCTGAACATTCTTAGGTTCTATTAAGAAGAAATTCTTAACCATCCTAAAACACATTCCTATGCCAGGAAAATAGCATGCTGCTTTCAATGTTGAAGTCTAACCATGTTTTACTCTTCTTGATAGATGAGAGCCCAGGCTTACCAATATCAGCAGGTTTCCTTAAACAGCAGTGGGAAGCAGGTGTTTGAGGAGTTTAATAAGCAGGCCTTCTCCAATGTAACATATTTCTAACTTCTGTGACAACCTCCAAATCAAAGTACACAGCTGGATCACTGTATATAAAAGCATCAATAACTTTAAATTTATTTTTTCCTACCTTTCTCTTTTAGCTGTTTTTTATTTTGTTTTACCTCTAAAGCCTTCTATGGCACTGGTACAAGCTGCATGAAAATATATATTCCTTTGCTGTTAAATGCATGTCTTGCACCTGGTAAGAGGGCCAGTGTGCTTCCAGCTTATCATATTATGAGTCATAGTGATTTATGATATCAGAGTAATTCCTGAGCCAATCAGGATTTTACATACCTGTATCATATTGCTTCTCACCTCATTTATTTCCAGAAAAAAGCTTCTCAATGTTTAGTTTCTCCTCATAATTTTTTTTTTCACTGTGGGCATCATATTTGGTCCCTTTTATATGTTTCTTTTCTAGTTCTATTTGATAGCTGGAGAAGCTATAGCCAGCTATTTCTGCAGTTAAAGAGAAGCTGTCAAAAAGAAAACCCATTCAGATCTGAGATTTACTTTGGTTTTCTGGTTACTTAAATTAAAAAAAAAAATCGTAAGAAGCAACTACAAGTAATGCTGCTTCATTTAAAAATATTTAAAAGTATAATTTTGTTAAAAAGAAAATTTATTTGTTTTCATGCTAGTTCAATACAAAATAATATTTGCTACAGGAATGACAATGGGAAAACTATTTTATCCTCTTGAAAGCTGGGTACATGCTGCAAGATTTTTGCTGTGTATATTCAGTAGTAATTTTAAAGAAATCCACCTCAGTTCAAGTTAGCCTCATGATGCTTCTTTGGTAGTAATTTATCATTCTATTTCTTATTTTGTTTATTAAAACAACCTGTGCCTAAGAAGAAATCATGAAAGTTTGGAGTTAAAATTCCAAATTTACAGTTATAAGAATTCACAACAGGAAATACTATGGAATCATTTTTATCTTCTGAAGTGTGGGATGATTTATTGAGATGGGTTAATGTAATAATTTAATTACTTCAAATTCTTTGCAGGAATAAAAGAAAAAACCTTTTAATATTGATATCTCACATTTGTTGACTTTAAGGTGACATTGGACTTTTTTCTTGGTGTTAATGTTTTCCATTATTTGCTCTTATAAATGTGTGAAATCAGACTTCTTATTCAACAGAGATTCCTACCAACTATGTTGTTGTCATGCTGTCTCTCCTTCTAAAATGAAATTATGGCATTTCATCAGAAGAATTGAAAATGTAAGAGATGTAACTAAGTTCACACTTGGTTTGGCACATCAGCTACAGCAAATGCAGAATGGTAGGAAATTCTGTCAGCTAAAGGTCACAGAAGAAACAAATATCAGTGTTCAGAAAGCTTTGACATCCAAATGTGAAGTACAGAGAGACAGAAGGGAGCTTTCAGAGTGTCCTTTTGCAAAGGACAGTTTGCTGATACTGACATAGTCTTCCCACAGAAAGTCTTCTTGTTGCCTCCCATCTATTGGTTTTAATAAAAATTCTGCAAGAAAACACTGTGAAAGCCATCCAAAAAGTGGCTATTGAGCATGGAATCAATTTTAGAGTCCATCAGAATTGCTTCTCAGGTACAATTGATGCATTCTTGAATCCATGCTTTTCTTTTTCTAGCTGTCCAAATAATGACAAGGCAAGAGTGATACTTCCAAAGGTAGAAAAAAAGTAACAAAAGCTACTGAAGCAGATAGACTAAATATCACAGATACCCCACTGCTGGAAAGAAGATATGTTTGATCCCTTTGTTAAAGAGTCCTGCTCTTTTGTTTCCTCCATATCTCTACAATTCTTTCACCTTTTGTTCAACTAAATCCAATGAAGGAAAAGAAGATAACACTGGTTTGCATAAATGAAGAGACAGATGAAAACCTTCATGGAAACCGAATAATGTTCTAAAAATGATGCCAAAATTGGCTTTGTCCTGACACAGAATTAATATTGTTTTTCTGGAAAGGGTATAACATGAACCATGATGTTTAATAAAATATTGGTGTTCTCTTGTATCTTTTTATGTTTCTGAGACTAATATACCCAATGTAACCTAAAGGACTGTGGATACCTGTGTCTCCCATGAAATCAGCACTGAAGGCAAATTCAACATTTGCCTTCCAGTCAGCTGGATAGCTTTGAGGATTAGACAGTCATGAGGCTAGAAACTTGAAAACAAGGAAGAGTCATAAGTCTATCTCAGAGCATAGTATAAAAATACTGAGAATGTCTGTGAGAAAGGAGTCCTAAGGTAAAGATTTTCATAACAGACCTTCAACTGTTGAAAAAAAATAAAATGGTAAGATTTTTTAAATTGTTGGGGCATGAGTATTTTATAATTTTAGTAGATATATGTAAATATAACACAAAGCATGGTTGGATTTGTTTATCCTCATTGTATGGGACATAAAAAGGGCATTTAGGTGGCTAAAATGCATCTCTAGCTAAAGAGCAGTAGTTCGGTTGATGTTTTTAGGTCTAATAGCTTTTTTTCAATTGTTGTAAAGGAAGGAGATTAAAGAATCAAACAGGCCTCTAAGGGTTTAGCCTGGAGAAAAGGAGTCTCAGGGGAGACCTTACCTCTCTGTACAACTACCTGAAAGGAGGTTGTGACAGGGTGGGGGTGGGTCTCCTCCTGGGCAACCAGCGGCAGGACAAGAGGAAATGGCCTAAAGCTGTGCCAGGCGGGGTTCAGGTAGGAAGAATTTCTTCACTGAAAGGGTAGTTAAACATTGGAACAGGCTGTCCGGGAAGGTGGTGGAGTCACATGTAGAAGGCCCCTTGGGGATGTGGTTGACTGGTGAACTTGGCAGTGCTGCTTAAGGGTTGGACTCATTGATCTTAAGAGTGTTTTCCAGCTCAGGTGATTCAATGTTCCTATGATTCTATGAAAATTTGTCATTTTAGGACGAATAGAAGTGACTGTCTCATGATGATTTAGCAGCACTGCACCAGCTTGAGATTCCTTTCAAGGTCAGGGTTATAAATTTCCATAGTCATTTTACCAATGATTTCTCATTTGGAAAGCAGTTTCATTCATTTTCCTGTAACCTTTCCTTGATTTTTACCTCACATTCTTCGTCTGTAGATGGGTTTATTCTTTACATGCCCTTATACAATGTTTGTAGATATCAAGACTGAAGACCATCTTAACTGCATCCAAGGTCTATATACCAAAATTGACAGGAATGCTTTCTGTGCTATGAGGATAGATAAAATACTAGTCATACTTTGGTATCACATACCTCATCAAAGCAAATGACACTCAATCCATAAGCAGGAATGGCTGAAAAAGGACTAGTGATTACCTCAAGATGAAGAACATGTTACCTGAGAGTCTTTTGTGTGCTTCTTCATGGGAAATGAAAACTCAGATAGAGAGAAATATATTTAAAAAAAACCCAAAGAAACTCAAGGTCATCTCATGACCCTTCTTATGGATAAAATGCCTTTTTTTAAGAGAAAGAGGAAAAGAAAAAACATCAAATGAAAACTTATACCTTATTTATTTCCATTTCAATTTCAAATTAAGAAAAAAATCTTTGTTTCTGTTTCAATATATATTACAGTCATATCTACTTCTGCAGTATAGAATTCATGCGCAAGCAAAGGACAAGTAAAAAGAGAAACTTCATTTACACAGTCTAGTGCATATCGCTCAAGTCATATAGAATAGGTTTGCATTTGTAGATACACTAATAAAATGCTTTGAAATGAAGTGCAGCAGCAATACAATATTTCAAAATGGCTTTTACAAAGGGTTCAAATATCATGTGTATTTTGTCAGAACTGCCTTGTTTTGTAGTCCCTCTTATTACTAGGTTACTAGTTTAAAAATTGTCAAAGAAATGAAATCTGGAAGAGCTGTCAAATTTAAAAAAAAATGCCTTGAGCTGAATTCTTTGTTTATCTGAAATACCATGGCATAAAAAATAAGAACTGCCAAAGAACTGCCAGCTTTTAAAGAAAATTAAGGTGTCAGCAGAAAGAAAACTGTTATAAATAAAATTTCCATACCAAAAACATAGGATGTGTTTTCAAACAGTGTCACTTCAGATATTCCTAAATAAAAGGTAGTTTTCCTTTTGAAAAAAAGTTTCCTGTTGTGGCTCATTTCAGCCACATCATCAAGCTTATTGATGTGCAGTCGTTTCATTGTAGTTCTTGTCAGAAGGTTCAGCAGCTTGCTGTTACCCTGGCCTTGCTTGGTATTGGTGACAATTTCCACAGCCCCCTGCAGGTTCAGTTATCCGCTGTTAACCTGGCATCTTCAGCCATATACAAAAGATTTTTGTCTGTGTAGACAGCACAGAATTGCAGTCATGCTAAAATATTAGTTTAGTTTATCACAGACTCTTGATTTAACAATAAGACCAAAAACTCAAGCAGAGGCAAAATCTTATCTTTCGTTAGTGACGTAATTAAGATTGTAAAAGCAATATAAATTTGTCTCCTTATACACATACAATAAGAAACTGTCTTTAGTTGCATGATAGACTCAGACTTCACCTCTTTCTGAGGGTTCTTCCACTGAGCTCTAACAAAACTCCAGCTTAGCCAGTCTTTCTCCTTGTTCTCAGTGTCTAGGCATGGGTTTTCAATGCTGAATATTCTAATTTCAAATATTCTAATAAATGTCACTTTTGCTTTTCTTTTCAGGGACTTCTACATTGCCCTCCAAGACAGCAGGGAAAATACAAATTGAAATAGTTACTTGATATGCTCACTGCCAGATTCATGATCTGAAAAAAAGTCCTGCTCTTCAACAGGCAAGCAATGGGGCTTTCTTAATCCAGAATTCATCTTTGATTGGCTTGCCTAACTGATAAAGACTTCCTCAACAGGTGTAAATAACTGTTTCTTTTCAATGTTATTTTAAAATGGGTGAAATTTATACACATAGACAAAAATATTGTAGGTTGTTTGGTTAGTTTCTTTTCCTTGAGGTAATATAATTATTTTGAGTACTTTTCATTCAAATTGCATTTATACCATAATGCTCTTGGGACACACAATTTATATAATAATGTTATATGTCTCACAACACTAATCAAAAGGAGATGTCTGTCATGAGAAATGTTTGTTCTTATGCCTCTAATCTTAGCAAAAGTATAATTGCTGGCAATACAGACTTATGAGGAACATCAGAAAAGTTTAAGAGGGTGTCTTACGAACACCATTAGTGATCAGTTTTGGTTACAATCTGTTTCTTCACTCCAACAGCTACCTAGCAGTCCCTTATTCTGAGTTTTGCTTTACTCCTCAGCTCTAGACAATCAAATATATTTCATGTTTATTTGCTGGTGAATATTTGTGTACTTGAGTGTGATTTGCATTTCCCTTTCAGATTTGCTAATTTCAGAGTTTTTTGTGGTATTATCCTTTAAACTGAACACTTTTCACATTTAGGACAGGTACTTTGTGTTGGAACGCTGCTCTGAAGAGCCAGATTTGGATTGATTTTTTGCATGTGTGTTTTTTTACTGACTTCAAAAAGCATTTTCCCTGGTATCAATATGTGATTTATGAGGTGGACTATGTTTGACCAATGTTGACTACGTTGAAGCTTTGAAATGGCTCTATGTTTAAAACCCTTCACATCCACTGGTACTAACCTACCACTTTATCCTAGAAACCTAGCAACAGATGACCTGAGCAAGGAATACTCCTTATTGTTCCCACACCGAAATCCAACCCTAAACTCTAGCACTTTGCATCCTGAGGCAAACTCTTCCAGGAAGATGAAAAGGTGATTAACTCTAGGCTCATGCTGGAAGTTACATAAACAAAGCAACATAAACCTGGAACTCTCTGTCAGAGAGTGGGCTAAAAGTGTGCCAAGGCAGACTTAAAGGAATAACGAACTCAAGCAGTCTGATAAGTTTTTGAAAGCACATAAGGCCTTCTAACTAAGCATTTTCCCTTGAAATATTTGCTTCCATGTTCATGCATTAAAATGTATGAATCATTAAAGAAAAGAAAAAGGGAGGATGGTTATGGGATTGTATCCATCTAGAAAACTATATTCAGTCTCACCATCCTTAAGCTTCGCATTACCTCTCTATCCACGTATGCACACAAAAATTAAAAAAAACCAAAATCAGTAGAATAATCTGATTGTCACCTGAGATTTTTTTTTCAAATTGTTCTATCAACAAGTATGCAGTATTCCAAAGTTTAGAACTTTACATTCAGGACTCTAAAATTAATTTCCAGAAATGTTTTGACCTGCAGTATATAATTTTGATAAGAAAACCAGATATTTTAACAATTTCACTAACCATGTAAATTAAATGTATTTCAGCTGCAGAGTGGACAGGAGATTTTTGCCATTTGGAGAGCAGGATTATTTTTTTATTGAATAATGCATGTTATAAAGTAATAATATTTTTAATATGCTTCTCTTAAAGGTTACATACATTTTCTCTCATTTCTGAGTAAATGTTTTTGCTGTAGGTGTTACACTCAGGGAAGTTTTGGAAGTTTACTGTGTGTAAGGTGCTCTTGAGAGAAGATAACTCATTTCAAACTTATTTTAAATGTATCAAATAAGACGATTGCTTACCAACTGGAAATATTACAATTTTACTTCTATGGCAGAGTATTCCTGTTAGGCCTGTCTGCCTGTCAACACTACACATTCTGATCACCACTTCCATTTTATCTTTATAAGCATAGCCATCTCTATCAAGTACTGTGGCAAACCCATTTAAAGAAAAATGGAAGAAAAAAAGTCTGTCTTAAAACCAGTATTTGCTGCCACTAAAAAAATCCAGACAAAACCAAACCCAAAAACAGCCAAAAACCCAAACCTACCTACCGTCTTTCTTTAACTTAGACAGTTATTTGTTAGTATAAAAACAATTTTGAGTTTTCCATCTTGAGATGTCTTCAATCTAAGCCCTCTGAGAATATCCAGTATTTGTATTTGAATTACAATTTGTTAGCTACATCCTTTCTTCTTTTTGCCAGTGGTTGTTACTAACTGAAGTAAGAAAGGAGAATTGGAAGCACGGTTGTGCACTCTTTCTAATATGATATTTTCTGAATCTTCATCAGTCTTTAAGTATTGAGCTATGTGTGCCATTGGTTCTTTTTAGTGACTTCAATGAAAATGAATGGTTTGAGAATAAAACCCAAAAGTTTAATAAAAATGGTCAGTTGTGGAAAAGTGACATACAAGGGAATAAAACCTTAAATCTATAACCTTGTGGTAAATGTTGTATAGTTTACAGAGCAGTGGTAGTGCTACTTAGAATAAAATTCACCTGGACTTTCTGTCTTTCATAGCCCTTTATTTCATTTCCCCCCCCATTATTGCTTATTCTTGTACCTCATCCCATCAAATGAATGACTGATTAATGGAGGGCATAAATACTGTTTTCCATATACTTTTTCTAGTTATGCCACTATGTTTTCTGCCTGTTCTGTCAACACAATTTTAATCCTGAAAAATCAGTTATATCCCAAATGAGAAAATTAATTACAATATGTACAATAAATGAAAATTGTTTTGGTAATTTCCTTGGCTGTTCAGAAGCTGAATGGTTCTGTGAAGCAACAAAAGACTTCATTTGTTTAAAATAAGATAATCATGTCCCACTGTGGTGTGTTGCCCTTGTCTGGACTCCAGGTGCCTATCAAGTCGCACTATCTCTACCCTTTCTCAGCTGTACAGGGGAGAGAAAGTAACATGAAAAATGACTTGTAGGTTGAAATAAGGCAGTTTACTGCTGAAAAAATGAAATTCTGTGCATGCACAAGCAAAGTGAAAAAAACAATAATTTTATTCTCCACTTCCCATCAGCAAGCGATGTCCAGTCACTTCCAGGGAAGCAGGGCTTCAGCATGTGTAGCTGTTGCTCTGAAAGGCAAACACTGCAAATAACAGGTGCTTCCCCTTCTTCCTACTTTTCTTAGCTTTTATATCTGAGCAGATGTCATAGGATATGGAATATCCCTTTGGTCAATTTGGGTCAGCTGGCCTAGTTGTGACTCCTCCCGGGATCTTGCCCACCCCAAGTCTACTGATGGAGGGGCAGAACGTTGTAGAGACAGCACCGATGCCGTGCCAGCGCTGCTCAGCAGTAGCCAAGACACAGGTGTGTTACCAACACCTTTCCAGCTACCAGTGCCAAGCACAGCACCGTGAAGGCTTCTGTGGGAGAACTCCATCTCAGCCAGACCCCATGCACCTTCTTATGAGAATATGTGGAGTGACCGGTGAAGAGGAAGCTAACAAGCTCTTCAGAATGTATGTTGAGCTCCACAATTCCGTACCCTTTTGACTGAATTAAATTGAGGCCTAAACCCTGTCCTAGGCACATTATACTGCAGTGAAATTGACCTTCTGTGGCAGTTTCTTTAGCTTTCTTTTAGTTCTAGCCTTACAGCCTGTGAAGACTTAAGGAATGCAGTTACATGTCTCAAAATACTATTCTCATAAGATAAGCCATCACAATTAAACTTGAGATAAGCACAGATGGCACAGCAGGAAGGAGGTGATTCCAATCGTAATGGAGGTAAAGGTCTGGTTAGCATCTGGACAAAAAATTCCTACTGCGGCAGGCAGTGGGAAAGGAAGTGTTTATGCACATGCCATCTCAAGTTATGGGAACAGCATCTATGCCCTGTGGATATCCAGGACTCGGACTGTATAAAAGTGGTACCTCCAGAAGAACCACTCACAGACCCCCACCACCAAGAAGACCAAGATGAAGAAGGATCAGCAGGATGCCACAGGAATCCATGTGCTGGTGATATCTTTTGCTTAATCTTTCTATCTCACACTCTTTCTCTTCCCCCTCCCCACTGTCTCTTACTATTTCTTTCTATCTCTCTGCCTCACATTTACTGTTAAATAAAATGTGTTCTATTGACTTTCACATATGGTCTTAATTTGGGCAGAGGCACCTCTTATAATTGGATCAAAACACAGCCTTGCTTGCAACAGTCTATATATACTTACATTTATATTTATATATATATAGATACATATGTATATATGTGTGTATAAACGTAGGTGTTCCTATATATATACACACATATGTAGTCTGTGCAGGACTTCAAACAGGAAGAGAGAGTAGAAGCAGAACTCTGCTATATTTTATTTCACTTTATTTCTTATTCCAGTGTCTCCCATTTTCAAAGTATTACAGATTTTCCTTTGCAGTTCATGACAATAATACAAAAGATATTAAGAGAGAGATTTTGAGAACAATAGGGTCGTTCATCATATGTGAGTATACAAAAATTTATTTGGAAAGCACAGAGTTATCAGTAGATAGAAAATAATGCATTATATTTGAATCCTTCTATATTTAGTTAAAAATAGAGACATCTAAACTGCCACCAATATATCAGCAAAGTTAACCACTTCTTGAGATGAATGGCTTCTTTCTGCATGAAAATATTGTGATCATTTATACTCAGTTCTTATTTTTAAGGTTATCTATGTCATCATAAGCAGTAAGAATACTTTTGCTTCAGTGAAAGTGGAGACTCTAGGACACACTTAATATGATAATATTTTTTTTGCTGGAGATTAAGGGGATAGAAATTCTCTCTGACTCTAGGTTTACAAGTAATAATGTAAATAAGGGTAATGTTATTGTGTATATGTGCAAAATTATAATTTAAGTCCCATTCCCTAAAGACATCTCTTTACTGAATATTTTCAAAGTAAACAGTAGTGATTCCATTTAAGGGCAGATGCTTATTGCAGAAAAAGGTTTATATCATATATATTAATTTTAAAGAAAATACCAGTTTCAACATTTGGTATTATTCTCCAAAACAGAGGTACAAGTCTGGGTTTATATACATACACAGTATGTTGTTAGCTTGTTATTTTAATTTTGTGTTAATTCTTAAATCAATATTCATTAACAGATATGTAATATATAGTCACAGCTAAGAGGATTCATATAATCTCATTAGCATTTTTTAATTTTGACATTTTTCTGTATTACTGTTTTTGAACTAGGATATTTACCATTTTTTTAATGTATAATTTATTTTCCAAGATATTTCTTTTCTCTAGTTAGTTTTTTCAAAACTAGTTAGCTGGAAGGGTTGTGTTGTTCATGTCTCTTTGTCACATTAGATTCCCAGAATGTCATCAGAACCATGTCAAATTACATCAATCCAAACTCTGGGCTTCTGATAATAGAATGCTATAGGAAGAACATGGCTTGAAGGTTACTGTAAGACAAATAGCTTATCATCATCACAGAAGTACTATAAGAGATGCAATAATTTATTGAGTCTTCATGAAATAAGATTTTTTGTTGTACCACAGTAATCTGAAATTTTCAGTAGCCTATGCTTTACAAAAAATGTGCAGAACACTGTACTAAATTTTATAGGGGTATTGTAATCCTTGCTAGAGGAATTATTCTCTTTCTGCAAAGAAATACAGTAATTAGGTAGTGATAGCTTTCATTCTGACCTCAGAAAAGAGCCAAATACTGAAACAGGAAATTAAAATCTCTCCCTGAAGTTAAATATGTTACAAGAGGTTGCTGCCCTGGCTATAGGACTAGGAACACAGCAAAATTGCATCCACTGGCTGCACGAGCCCTACCAGCAAATCTGGCACAGATGCAGATAAACCAGTCAGGGTGCCTTTCTGCTTCTGCATTATGTAGAGTATGACAAAAGGCAGTCTATCACAAAAATGTACATTATCATATGCTGCTGCTACTGTTACGCTCAGCTGCCTCTAGAGTTTGGACAAGCTCAGGCACACAGAGAATGAACCTTTCTCATTTCATCCCTGGACTAGTGAAGCAGAGAAACTAAGTCTTTCAGAACCAAAGAAGAATTGGCCTGTTTCTAGAAGTGTGCTATGGCTTTCTCTGGTAATGCTCATATCTTTCAGAGAAGACTGCTACATTCTTTTTTTATAGATTTCTGTGAATGATTGGAAAGATCTGGCAAGAGGTTTTATCCACGACCCTAAATTTTCTCATGAGGAAGCAGGAGCTTTGAAGGGACAAGTTTAATTTTTTCTCTTATGCCTGCAAAGCTAGTTACTGTTGTGCCAGGCTTAACTTGCATAAATCCCTTAAATTATTCCATATTGTTTTGGGACTGAGATTAGAAAATTTTTCAGGCTACAATTACCAGCTCATTGAGGGATGAAAAAAAACCCTGAGATAGGTTCCTGAAAGTTCTTCTGCAGTGAAGGGCAGCAATGTCATCTCAGCAAGTAGTTTCTATTTGCTGAAGCTATTCATTCAGTGAGAATGACACTTTATCCAGTGTGTATGATCTTACAATTCCTTTCCCATATGTCTTGTCTTAATGAACATCCTAGTCAGTGCTACAGAGTATAGTATATTACCATTTTCATATTGAAGTTTTATTCATGCGCTTGAGTAAATTATATTTAACTGCTGTTACAAATTTGATCCTGAGAACATGCTTAAAAGACAGTTTATGGGATTTGCTAGCAGTGGCACCACTTAACTCTGATAGCCAGAAGATTGCCTCCACTGTATTTAGTAATAACAGAAAACTGAATTTCCCATAGGTCTGTCCAAAATATTGGCCACCTGTACACAAAATTTCAGTCACCTTTTTTGAATAATTCTCATTGGAGATTTTCTATTCAATTGTTGTCAATTTTATTTGTGGTCTCACAAATATTGGTGGGTTTAGCCCTCATAGTCAGAATAAAGAGTTTAGATATACCCAAAGTACCAGAGGCAAAGAAATATCTTATATTTCTAAATTTTTTAAAAGTCATGTAGCTTTTATTCCAGTTGTGAATATAGTGGAACAGAATGATAGATTCAAAACAAATAAATATCACCCCCATTGGCTTCCCAACAGAGTGTTCTTTTGGACCCAATGCACACCTCCCCTGCATAAAAGGAACTCTCTGACTTCTGTGGGGTTTGGCTTAGGCTCAGGAGACAGGTATATAAGCATATTGGGAGTGAGAGATAACAATTTCATATAATTCCTGCTATGGGGCTCTGCCAGGTACAGCCTAGGTTTAACATAACTGGGTTCCCTATGTACCATTGCTGTAGTATCACCACTGCTGCAAAATGTGACAGAAAGGTTCAACATATTCTACATTCTCAAAATACCTCTCTGAGGTTATGTCTTTTCCACTTACATTCAGGTAATCTGATCTGAGTGGCTGCACCACAGTGAGGAAATACTTGAACTAAAAGGTACAAAGTGGTGTCACTAGTTCACTTACAGATGTAACACCTACTGACACAGCTCGTCATTTTTATTGTTGCAATAATATGCACTGCATTAGAAACTTCTTTGTGTTAGTACAGCTAAGATTTTCTGTCCTGTTGGACACACGTGGGAGTTGTGAGAAGGCATTAGGAGTCTAATAGAGTTTGATAACTTTCATCTGCATTGACATTTCCTCTGGCCTTTTTAAACTATGATGAGACCAAAATTCAGCTTGTATCCCTGGACAGGCCAACAGACCCAGTAAAAGCGACATATATTTCAAGGATGCATGGATCCCAGCTGGGACCAACCCCCATGCTGTAACTCATGTCATCTTTAAATGAAAGACAAGACTTGAAACTTGCCAGGTTGGGTGGATGGATCGTTTTGCAAGGTATTTCTAGCATGCTATATGTTATGCAATGTTACCATCAAATATATTATGCTGAGAAGAAAGGAAAAAATTAGTTTGGGAAACAAGCATGAGCATTTGGCTGATCCTGTGGAAACCCCAGCTCTTTAGTGTTCACAGTGAGCTTTTTCTCAGTTTGTTATTTGTTTTTATTGCAAACTGAAGTCACAAGGGATAGACTCCAGTGAAATCACTGTCTCTGATCTGGCTGCGAGATAGCCAGAAATCCCTCAGCTAGAGGATAGAATTTTCTTTCTCCAGTATAAATTTCCACAGTTTGCTAAATAAATTATGAGCTACATTGGCCAACAGTTCCCAGACTCTTGTGCAGCTCAGTATGATACCAGCAAATTCATGAACTAGGAACTAGCATTCTTTGCATTGCATGTTGGTGTCAAAATTCTTGTCAATTTTACTGGGAATGGGAGGTTTTTTCAGTCAGCCTTTCTAGCTAGTAAGGAAAGTATTTCTTCTAAGGCAAAACATGTACTAATCATATTTTTATGGTAAAAACTGTAAAAAAATTGAATGTTGCAGTCCCTCAGTTTGGCCAAATTGTCATCTAAAGTAACAATAAGAATATGAAACCACTCTGTTCTGCCAATTTCTGAAGGTATCATAGAGGTTAAATAACAAGCACCTAACATTTCTGCTTTGGATGATGTTATAAAGGAAATTGGATAAACACAGGAATATAAATCAAGAAAAGGTGCTAGAAAATGATGCCATCAGTTAGAAAAATGTGCCATGCTTATACCTGACCTGTCCTCTTACTTGCTGAAAGTAGAAAAGAGAAAAGCATTTAGTATCTTGAGCAATCCAGGCACTGATTAATCACATCCCATAATGTTTCAAATGTATCTTCTAGAATACCTTATAAATCACAGGCAGACCTTTTCTCTTTAAATGTTACTTTATCAATTCTCAATTGCTCAACTTTCAAAATAAAGAAAGAAAATTAGGGTCTGAGCATCTGGGATTTCTCTTCCTCCTGAGGCCCTGGATTCAGTTCCGTATTCAGGTGCATGTACAGCCTGAAGCAGGTGTGCAGCCCCATTAAAGATGTGTGCTTGAGTACCTTTGTGAATGAAGAATATTTTTGGTTTTTCAAAGCCCTGTGACATTTGATGCATGTTAGAAAACCACCTACTTGAAAAAGGTCACACAAAGAAACAAGGAAAGCAGTTGTTTCCATGAATATAATTATGAGCTTGAGTTACAAATCAATACATGAGTGATACAAAGAGTTTTACACAGCTTCACTTTTCACTGCCAGTGTGTGAGTGTATGTGTGTGTGTCTTTTACACTGGTTTCTGCATGCAAATTAACTAGAAAGTTGTAGTTGCTAACCTTAATAAGCCCCAAATCATGGGAAAGCTGTGAAACATAAACTGAAGAAGTCAGGTGTGATTGTTCCACCTTCTGTTTTCAAACATGGAAAATTGTTCAAACTTGGGTCTATTTGTAACATTTTGTGAGAAATAACTTGCAAAGCCTTCTTTAGGTAAGAGCTACTATGACTTCCATCTATTTAACCATAGATGCACAGAGGGTTTTGAAACAGATTTGGAAATATATGGTGATGGTGGAGAATGTTTTAACTCTGGTAGCATGCATGGTTCAGCAAAATATCGATAATTACGGAGTTTTGCAAAAGCTGTCAATCTCGTTGAATAGAGAGGAAATTACTGCTTTTATTGCGCATTCCTTTGGCCCACTTTTTAAAACGATGCAGGAAATAAGAATGAGAGGTTATGTAAAATAGCAAGAGAGGAAGTCTTTTTCTGAGTCAGGAAACCAAGTTCAGTGCACCATCTACCATTAACCTCCTCTCCCACCTGCCAATGAAAGCAGAGCACTACATCTCCATTAATATTTGGGTCTGTTTTAAATTGCAACCAACCAGCCGTCCTTCCGAAATACATTAGTAGAAATTTGTTCTGAAAATATTCCATTGTTATTTTATACATGCTTACTATAATATAAAATTGTATTTTGATTTTCTGTGTAGATGTCTTTTGATCATCTCAGTTTTCTATCAAAAAAATTGTTAGCCGTGGAAGTAGAAGTCATAAATGAAAACACCCATTAGATCACTCAGTCCACCCCATGTCAAGGGGAAAGGCTAATAAAACATTTATATAAATAGTCAGAAAGAATGAGAAGAAAACTGTAACCAAAACAAGTCCATATGTAGCATACAGTAGTCATCTTTTCCTAACTATAATGACAGGGAATTTCAAAGATTTTTAGCATCCCTATTTAAAACTCTGCCCTCATTTTCTATATAATGTGTGCCTGATTTTCCAGCTTCAGATAGAAATGATCTCTTCTTCAGATATGATATTCTTTTCCTACCAGGCTTATTCTGGGGTCTTTGAAGACCAATATGAAATAAATATAAAAGGGTTTCCAGAGTCTGACTTCAAATTGAATGGTCGGAGTAGTTGTCATGCTTAGAGAGCAGAACTGCCGTGGTTGAGTCTCTTGTGGGGGCCGCTCATGTGGGAGCAGCCCATCACACTGTGGCTGTAGAGTTACTGGTACCTGTGTCAGTGTTACACGTTCCCCATATTTTCCCAAGTCTGTCAGTTGCCTCTCCTGATGCAAAGCCTTGGCAGTTTGGATAGTTTTAGTCACAACAGTGCAAAATCAGATAATACTACTGGTTTCCTTAGTATAAGCAGGGTCCTTAACAATGAGCAGGAAGGAAAGGAGAAAAGAAGGAATTGGGATTGTTCACCATAGTTAATAAGTACAGCCTTTTTAAGCACATCTGTCCAAAGTAAACTTCCCTGTGAAGTAACACTGCTTTTCTGCTAAGCTATTGTTTGAAAAGATTTACATTTAACAGGAACGATGAATAATCCTCGTTCTTCACTCATTCTGTCAATGAGCTCATGTACTATGCAGGATGTAAGCTTATCACAAAATGCTAAAGGATCAGGGGACTGCAGGGATGAAGTGACTGTCAAGTTCTGCTGAAACTGGAAAACAGAGACATGTTGAGCCGATAGACCTGCTCAGGTTATCAGGACTGAAGGCTGAATAGCACTGTGTCCTCTCAGCAAGGCTCACCACCTTGGTTAATATGCTATGCTCGGGAGAGAGACCGAAGTCTGAAAGTGAGGTTGGAGAGTGATGGGCTAATATCTTTCTGTATTGGACTGGCATATATCAAGACTAATGGTTTATAAACCACTGGATGAACTAAAACAACACACAGGAATTTAAAAAATTGCTTATTTTCTGTTATATCATGCTTTTTTCCAATAACTCTCTACTGCTGAAATGTCTGCATATTTGAGAAGGTGAGGATTACTGGATGCATGTGGTGACTGTTTTCTCAAAGGTGATACCAGATAGATTCTGGGAACGAGGTTTCATCTTCTAAAAACTGTCAGATTAGTACCAGATTAGTATGCCAGAAATAAATACACATGGAAATGTTAAGTAACGAAGAAAGCAGCCTTCCTTTAGTCTCCAATATATTGTTCCAATGGTCAAAAGGACAGATTTCACTATTTTGCTAACCACTGGTTCAAGGACCACACACCAGACTGCAAGTAGTGCCCTGTTCTCCCAGGCGTATGGAATAGGATTTTTATTATATTTTCAAAATCTTTTTTTCACGCTCACAGACATTATGGTCAACTGTTTTGATATCCACATCTGTCCACATTGATGGTAATCTGAGGCATCCTGTGACATTAGTCACACACAACTGAATGCACAGAGGTCTGTTGACATTCTGGTAAAGAATCTGTCATCTTCAAGGTCTCTGCCTCAAATCTTAAATATTGATGGTTTCCAAGCAGTACCTTGCAGATAGATACCCTTGTCATAACTGACATCCTGGACAGCATGTTAACACAGAGACAAAGGATTACAACTGCAGCAAGAGCTTGAACTTCAGACCCTTTGTCTTCTTTCTGACATAATCTGTGAAAACAAAATTCCACTTAAAAAATCCAGATAAAGTGAAGCAGCCTTTCCTTGTAAATCCTCCCATTGTGGAGATAAACTCATTGATCAGGGCAATAGACAGCCTCTTGACAACTGCATCCCACAGGGCTTCCTGGTGTTTACAGCATCAGCACTCCTCTGCCCCACATGACAAAGTCAGCCTCTCTCCTGCAGAGCATCAACACTGTGACGGATTCATTGAACACAGCAGAAATAGAGGAAGAAGTCAGGGAAACTAAAACTGAGGAGACAGGACAAGACAAATGTCAATATTTTTAGCACTCTTCCCTTACAAAAGAACTAGAAGAATAATTACCTATAAAAGTTAAGCCACTCTGGAGGGAAAATAAACATGTTGTGAGCTACTTCTCAAAACCCTCAGATCTTTGATATAAAAACAATAAGCCTTATGATGAGAAGTGCTTTCCAGAAAAATATTTACATTTCTGTAAACAGAAGTGCCTGAAAATCCCCCTCATGACAAATGAAAATTATATAGTGTAACTTGCAATTATTTATTAAATTCCTTCATGAATTTAAACTTCTTTGAGTGTATTTTCTGTATAGATTTTTTCCTCTAAATTATAGATTCATTCATTTATAACATTATTAGCACTGGAAAATATTTTATGCTTCACCTGAAATATTCATAATATGCTTGGTTTGAAAAATTTGGGTTCCTGTGCTCATATGTTTAACCACAAGATCCACACTTGAAAATGTCCACAAGGGTATGAAAAACATTGCTAGATGAAAAAAATATTCTTCACTGAGTGTACATAATTTGTTCAAACAAACATGTGATAGAAAGAAAGACTACAACTCGAGTGCTCTGATTTAGAAAATCAATAGAATAAATCAAGTAAAAGACACAAGAAACTATAGTGATAACAGATGGAAAATATCGATGACATCCCAGAGTAAAACTCATAACAAGCCCTTAAGTAATCTGAGCAAGTACACAGTTACAGATGATACAACAATCTTAACCACAGAGTTCTTCTCTGCATTAATATTTTTAAGAAATAATGTGTTATTTAAAAATTCAACCATTGCATGGGGGAAGCATATACTAAAAGTATTAGAAAAAAATAACCTGAAAGTGTAAGTGCTGAGGAAAAGTATTCCACTTTTGACAGAAAATGAAAATATTCTGCAGGAAATATTGTAGAATCACAGAATGGTTTGGATTGGAATGGACCTTAAAGATCATGTAAATCCAACACCCCTGCCATGGGCAAGGACACCTTTCACTAGAAGATTGCATAAATCAATGCTCATTTGAAATGGCAAAGTATCGGAACTTAGTTATTTATTCATTTATTCTAAAAGACAGAATGAACCCTACAATATACAACAGGAGAGATGTTATGTGGCAAGTGTGTAGTTTGCATAAAAGAGTAAACAGGTATTTTTTGTAATAGTAAACACCCTTAGTTTGCAGACAGTGGTCTAAAAGTTTAAAAGTCATCAAGGTACCCCCTTTCAGGATGAGGAGCAACAAAGAGATTCCTCTGTTAAACTTCTACTTTAACTTGAGAAGCTGTAGAGCTGAGATAGAAGTCTTAGAGATAACTTTGGAGAAGGCAAGCTGCCGTGGTCTCTGCAGTGGCAGCTTGCAGGCAGTGCTCAGTATCACCACTCAATGGACGCAGGAGAGTAAACTACTGAAGCTGTCAAGACAATGTGGAAGACAGAAGTCACAAGATCCAACCTGGAGAAGACCATGAGGATTCAGCAGAACATACAAACCTTTGTCACCCAAACATCTCCAGGGAAAGTCACATCCAGAGTCCTTCAATCCTGAGAAATGCCAAGAAAATTCATATTGCTGAACACCAAGAAAAACAAGCTTTAATTGGAAAGTCTTCATTAGCAGGTGCTCCAGTCTAAGAAAATGTCTGGAAGGTCACCTCTCAGCTCTAGTGTTAAATGTCTCCTAATATATACATGGCCTCTTCATAAAGCAACTTTTCAACAGTTCTGCATACTACAGACTTTCTTAAACTGACACAATCCCTTAGCAGTATCAGGACACAGATATAAATGTTAGCTTAGTGGTGTGCAGGTATATACACATGGAAACTAGATTAAATGTATAATTATCTCACTATCTTACACGCTATCTGAAACATTCCTACAATCATATTAATTACAGACAACCTCTGAAATGATGCCTGGCTATAGGTTTTGGGTCACTTTCTCCAGCAGTCCGTTGTATTGGGTAATTTTGTCATCTTTAACATTGATGAACTGTTAAAACAAGCAGAAAATTCACAGATTTCTGTTACTGCATTTGTTAGACATTTCATACAAGCTATGCCTATTTTTCTTATTTTTTCTGTATATTTTATTTCCATTAATTGTTATGCGTGATGTGATCCTTTAAATCTGCTAGTTTGTTTCTGCTTCTCTTAGAGAGACTGAAATATCTGAAACAGGAGAACAACAAATATTGAATGACAAGTATCAGACAATGAAAAACTCTTCTTCAACACCAACTTTAATAGCATGCTGTCTGCAACATCTTTTGAGAGAATTTGAAAAAAATATTCAAAAACTCTCATTTCAGATATAATGTCTCTTGCTGTACAGCTTCTACAAATCAATGCTCCTGACTGAGGGTATCTAAATAAGTGGAAGCACTTATGTGACTATTCACATCTGGTAAATTAATCACAGTTCATTCTTTAAAATTACTCCATTTGTTCACATCAAAGGATAAGATGAATGAACTGCTTGACATGTCTATCCCTGTTCTTTACTACAAGTTTTGCAATTGCTTGGTCTGTACTCATAATTATTTCATTTAATTGATGTTATAAAAAGGGGCAGGTTTGGTCTGTGTGTTGTTCCATTTGACTCTGTTTACTCCGAAGAGGAGAGAAGTGACAGGGATGAGACATGAATTTCAGTTTCTGCATGTGCACAGACAGATCCTCGAACAAGAAATCTCATAAAAATCCAGTGGGAGGAAGAATAGGATATGCACAAGACTGGGGCATGTCTTTGTCCAAGATTCTCCTTTGCCTATAGGCCACAGAACAGTTTGGCAAATAGACTTGTTTGGAAGAAGATCCTGTTCATCACTTTATCTCATGTAGATAGATTATACAATGTAATCTTATGATATAAGGAAAGAAAAAAAACAAAGATACTGAAAAAACAGCATTGTCAGCAGATGAAAATGATGTGACAGTTGCTCTCATGAGGGAATTTGCCTTAACAGTCTTAGCCAGTGAGCTTGCCCCGTGATAGCTGAAGTTGCTGTTTTGCCAGCTTGAAGAATGACTGAATCTCAATGCTGTTGGAAACAAATCCAGTTTATAAAATTCTATTATATCATTTAGCTTGAAAGATACTATATAGATATGATTTTCTTAAATAAATGTACTGTAAAAGATGGAACAGCTTTGATTTACAACTACTTAAGGGGTTTCAAATGTTATATTTCATACAGCCACTTCAACAATTTGGATGCTACAAGACTCAGTAGTCCCAGAGCAATACAAAGCCAGAGGGACAGAAAATTAAAGGCCTGTAGTTTTTCTTTCTTTCTGTTTGAGGATATGGTTCACCAAAACCCACATTAAAAACAAAATGGCTTTTTCATTGGTCAGTCATTTGAGGAAATAAAAGCAATTAAATGGCACATTGATTTTCAAATTTCTTTCTTCCAGACTTCAAGTGTATCTTCTCCGGGAACTAACAATGAAATATTGTTATTTTACATCCAGTTCTAGCTATGGCACAGTACTTCACAAAAACTGCTTGCACAGCGTTATGCAAGGTGGAGCTCAGCAAATTAAGTTGACCTCATATTACCCTTAAACAAAGAAAGTAGTGAGAGGGGAGATGCCACTTTAGGAATAACTCTGTTTAGGTTAAACTAGGGACAGGGTGTACAAGTGGCTTAAAAGTTGTGTGGAAGATCTGTTGGAACGCATCTTCTAAACTACTAAACAATGCTGAGCACTAGACTTTAGCTTTTCTCTCCTGTAGCAAGGGAAGTAACTGTATGGAATCTGTCTGGATTAACCATAAGTCCAGAACAGCTATACCCAGTAGAATTCACAGTCTCTGGCAGCACCCAGCATCAGACACTTAGGGAAGAGTATAGGATTAAGCAAACTATATGCTGATATTCTTCCAGCCTCCAACACTTTGCAGTTCATATTTGAGCCAAAGTGGTATTTTTATATTTAATAGTTCTCAGTGGATTTTTGTTCATGAACTTGACCATTCATTTTGAAACCACAGAAATATTACCATCCACAGAATTCTGCAATAAGCAGATTAGTTAGCTACTTCATGTATTAAATATTTGGGAAAAAATTATGTACTTCTAATGTGAATTTTACTTCACACAAATAAAATTTAAAATCTTATAGAAGAGGTTGAGGTCCTTTTATAGGCAGAAAAGGTACTTCAGAATATGATCCCTTTCATTATATTCTCTCAAATTAGTTTGAACTGTAGGAAAAAGCTGGTAAACTGTGCCTACGTCAAAAAGCAGAAATTAAATATATTGTTCAGCACAAACTAGATAACAAGGATACTTACTTCCAGGTAAGGAATCCCTTTATTGTGACTCAAAGAAAGTCTTCTCTTTTTTTTTGTTTTATTCAGAGTATAAATAGAAAGACAAGGAATACAGTGTCAAATTTTAAGTGGACAATAGCTATTACAAAATTATCAGATTCATTTTAATTATGTTGATGGCTCTAACTGTAAAACTCCTTTTCCACTGAAGTCTCACTTGTTTTTTGGAGTTTTTTTTAATTTCTAAAACCATTTTGTGTCTTTTGTTCTTTTTGTGATTGCACTCTGTTTGAGTGGCAAGGTTTTGGTAATGGGGGACTAAAGGATTGTCTTCTGTGAGAAGGTGCCGGAAGATTCCCCCATGTCCGGCAGAGCCAATCTCAGACAGGTCTAATATGGATGTGCCACTGCTCCAGGCCAAGCCCATCAGTGACAGTGGTGGCACCTCTGGAAAAATGTATTTAAGAAGGGGGAAAGAAAACCTGTGCAAGTGCAGCCAGAGAGATGAGTGCGAATATGTGAAAGGAACAACTCCGTAGACACCAAGGTCAGCAAAGAAGAGGGAGAAGGTGCTTCAGGCACCAGAGCAAATTCCCCTGCAGCCTCTGGTGCAGACCATGGTGAGGCAGCTGTCCCCCTGCAGCACTTGGAGGTTCATGGTGGAGCAGAGATCCACCTGCAGCCTGTGGAGGAACCCACACTGGAGAAAGTGGCTGCCCGAAGAAGGCTGTGACCCCCTGGGAAGTCTGAGTAGGAACAGGCTCAAGGCAAGATCTGTAGATCCAAGAAGGGAAGAGGCCATGCTGGAGCAGGTTTGCTGGCAGGATTTGTGACCCCGTGGGGACCCCACCCTTCAGCAACCTGTTCCTGAAGAACTGCACCCTGTGGAGGAGACCCCATACCGGAGCAGAGAAAGAGTATGAGGAGTCCTCCTGCTGCAGAGGAAGGAGCATCAAAGACCACATGTGGTGAATCAGCTACAGCCCCCATTCCCCACTCCTGTGTGCTGTTGAGGGGAGAGGAGGGAAAGCCAACAGTGAGTGAAGTTGAGCCAAGGAAAAAGGGAAGAGTGGGGGGAAGGTGTTTTTAAGATTTAGTTTTATTTCTCATTACCTTACTCTGATTTGATTAATAATAAATTAAACTAATTTCCCAGGTCAAGTCTTTTTTGCCTGTGATGGTCCTTGGTGAGAGATCTCTCCCAGCCGTTATCTTGACCCACAAGCCTTTTGTTATATTTTCTTTTCCCTGACCAGATGAGGAAGGCAGAGACCGAGGTTTTGGTGGGCACCTGGCATCCACCCAGGGTCAAGCCACCACAATGATGAACAAAATTTAACTTTCCTTTGATACAAATAAACTGTGATCTCCAGGTTACAAAAAACTGCCCCATTTACTTCTCATGTGGTGCACCCCTGAGCTCAGTTCAAGTTGGAGTGCAGTCATAATTTACAGACTTGTGATGGAGATGTGTCTCCACATTTTCAGCCGTGAAGGCTGCTATGTTACCAGGTCATGATACAGCTGCACTCTTGACAGCCTGCTTTGGGGTATTCACTTCCTCTGCAGATAGACAGCTGAGGTGATTAAAGAAAAGCTACTGTGTGTGAGCTATCAGTAATAATAGAAACATTATGTTTGGAAAGGACCTGCAAGATCATCAAGTCCAACCTTTGACTGAACACCACCTTGTCGACTACACCATAGCACTAAGTGCCACGTCCAAATATTTCTTGAACACTTCCAAGGGTCAAGACTATTACTACCGTGGACAGACTGTTCCAATGCTTAATCACTCTTTCAGTGAAGAAAGTCTTCCTGATATCCATACTGAACCTCCCCTGGTGCAGCTTAAGACCATTTCTTCTCATTCTGTTGTTCAACGTCTTTCTTGTAGTGAGGGGCTCAAATCTGAACACAGGATTCAAGGTGTGGCCTCACCAATGCTGAAAACAGGAGGACAATCACTGCCCTGGTCCTTCTGGCCACACTATTCCTGATGCAAGCCAGGATGTCATTG
This sequence comes from Atrichornis clamosus, assembly GCA_013400975.1. Classification (NCBI taxonomy): domain Eukaryota; kingdom Metazoa; phylum Chordata; class Aves; order Passeriformes; family Menuridae; genus Atrichornis; species Atrichornis clamosus. Next base: position 171,495 of record WBMZ01010324.1, read on the forward strand.
GCCTTCTTGGCCACCTGTGCACACTGCTGGGTCTTGTTCAGCCGGCTGTCGACCAGCACACCCAGGTCCTTTTCCACTGCGCCACTTTCCGCCCACCCTTCCCCCAGCTTGTAGCGCTGCAGGGGGTTGTCGTGACTGAAGTGTAGAACCTGGCATCCAGTCTGTTTATATCCCTCTGCAGAGCCTTCCTACCCTCCAGCAGTTCAACACCCCCACCCAATTTAGAGCCATCCACAAACTTACTGAAGGTGTGTGTGCTCAATCTCCTCATCTTGATCATGGATAAAGATATTAAACAAGACTGGCCCCAGCACTGAGCCTTGAGGAACCCCACTAGTAACTGGATGCCAACTTACGTGTCACCATCCACCACTGCTCTCTGGGCCCAGCCATTGAGCCAGTTTTTAACCCAGAAAAGAGTGCACCTGTCCAAACTGTTGACTGTCAGGTTCTCCAGGAGAATACTATGGGAGATGGTATTAAAGACTTTGCTGAAGTCTGGGTAGATGCATCCACAGCCTTTCCCTCATCCACTAGGAAGGTCACTTGGTCATAAAAGAAGATCAGGTTGGTCAAGTGGGAGCTACCTTTCCTAACCCCCTGCTGCCTGGACCTGATCCCCTGGTTGTCCTGTAAATCAAATTTTTCGTATGTCCTTAGTGAAGTAAAATAGATTTTTAAAATTGAAGTTAGATACAAGAAAATGAAGAAGAAAATATGAAAACCTCCATCTTCACAGTCAGAAATTCAAGTTTGTAATCATTAATTGTGTTTAGTCTCCCATAAGACAGAAGAAAAACAGTTATCATCAATAAACACAATGGTAAATCCAAGCAATTTTACAGTCCCCTTCAGCTGAAGACCCTGAGCAGTTAATAATCACTAATTAATTAAACCTTGCAGCATTTCTGGAAGCGATATGCAACTTGAATAATGTATTTCTCAGGGGACTCAAATTGTAGGCTTTTCGTGTGACCCACAGGTTAACTGAAGAATTTGGATCAAATATATCTCAAGGCCTAAGATGTTAATGTATTTTTAAACTCAGCTCCAGTGAAATAGTCCCACTGTGATGCCTGCTCCATAGAAGCAGAGGAAACAGAGCACAAAGAGAGATGTTTGCCACTGCAAAATGATGGAGGAGGGCAGTGATAGGAATTTAGAATGGATTACACTATACTCCACATGCTCAGAGTTTCATTTGAGGTTTGGTTATCAGGTGTGTTCTTCCAGAGAATTGCTTATCAAGCAAAGCAGACTTGTAAAAAATTGTACAATGATTATACATGTCCCACTTTCATTAATGCCTTCCATAGATAAAAGGCATAACACAGCTTCTTTATACCTAAGGGCCTAAATTCTTCTATAGATATCATGTTTGCTGTATCAAAACCAGATTGTTGCAGAGTCTCATATGGTCAGTCATCTACAACCACTTTGTTAAAGTTATTTAGTAGGTTCGGACCAGCACATATGAAGTCTAGTCCAAATGTAAACTGATAATATGAAATAATAATGGTCTCTATGAGAGACAAAGGGGCAAAAAAGATATGAATTTTTGTGGCCTAAATGCCAATGAAGGCACTTTGTTATGACCATTCAACAACTGGATTTTTTCCTTTCAGATACAGCCAAAACACAAACATATCTTTAAGGCCCTTCCAATCTTTCAATAAACAAATTCTGCTCCTGATTTCTTAAATATTTTCTTATAATTTACAGTATTTAAAGAATTATACAGTGTACAGAGGCATTTTCTGAGCTGCTGTTGCAGTAAAAATGGAAATCTTTTACTTAAAATATCTCCCTACCTGTTGTCAGAATTTTAAATAGATTATCAATTTGTTGTATTGATATATTAAAATTTCAATCAACTTCTCAGTACAAATAACAAAAGGTAAAAATAAGCCAGAATGGGAAATTGAAGGAGTGAACTGGATTCTTCTCAATCTAGAAACATAACAATTAAATGTTATTTTGTCCAGGTTAGGAGAAGGAAGTGATCTGCCTCTCTTTTAACAGCTGGTCCTCACCAAAACTGAGTAACCTAGAGAAAGTTTTCATATTCTGAAAAAGTGGTTGAAAGTTCCACAGTAATTAAAAGTGAAAACCAACAGAAACCCCAAGCAAGCAAAGAAAAACCCCACAAAAAAACAAATTAACAAAAGTGTTGACTGTTTATTATTTAACAGCCCACTGGTATGTAAGTAGGTGAGATAGATAATGAGTTGTGTTCGTTCTGTTAAATATATCTCCTCTTTGCATGAATCCACCAATGACCTGTCTATCTTTTGGATATATCCCGATGTCTTTAAGCAGAATTCTCTGTCTCTTCCTTCGATTACTGTTGTAGATGGAAGCAGATGGAATCATTCACACCTTTAATCCCTCTTTAGAATGCACACAGATATCATCAGGTATGTTCAGCAGGTGTTGCTTAACGTTTATGGAAAGCTTTGTGTTTTTTGTCCTCCTTGGACTTTGTTTAAGACAGAACTCTGGGCCATAGATCACATCTTATTTGCCACACAATCTTGTGTTCTGCCATCCTGAGCTGAACTTTACTTGAAACTGTGTAGGGAAACCTCCGCAAATGACCACCAAAGACAACCAGGTTTTTGTGTTTAGAGGGTTCCCAAACTTTGGCAACAATTCTGTGATAAACCTAAGATTTCACTTTTTTCTTTAATTCATGTGCTACTTGCAAGCATGGCTACATCACTAGGCTTTGTACAAACATTTCCCTGAAATTATCCTAATACTAGCGTGCTTTCTTATTAAGTCTTTGGTATAGAATTTTTGCATGCAGTCTAGTCAATGTATTTGATAATTCAAATGTAATTTTATTATTCTCAAATCTGATACTTTCCCTGCATACCCAAAACTACACCAGCTTCTTGACAAGTGTTCAGTATGCTTCTGTCCTCCTCTCTCACTCTAAAACTAAGAACAGACAAAGAGAACCACACACATGTACTTTGAAAAGGTCAAATTCTGCTCTGAGCAGCAGCAGCATACTTGAATATAGATTTAGACCCTAATGGTTGCTGTCTGTCAGACCATCTGATGACTAAAAAGGGCAATAATTTCTCCCTCTCAGTAGTTATCAAAGTATAAAAAACAATATTAGAACAAGAAAAGTGCTACTAATGAGAGAAGTTTTGATTATAAGGATATAAATATGATCTCATTAATCTAACTACTAAAAGTAGTAGCAAAATAGTCATACTGAGTACACCAACACAGATGATGACTTCTGGCTGGCACAGCTTATCTTCTGTGTGTATAACCTGTAGCATTTTTTGCATAAATAGAAATAAACACCCATCATTTTAGCTACAATTTATTCTGAAGCAGAGCACTTAGAGGCTACCACATCATGAAATGCTGTGGTTCAGCTAAATCACCATTGTCACAAACATGTGAAGAAGACATTTGATCACTTGCTTTATGTAAATCTATTAACTGACTAGGTTGCATAGATGCTTTTGTTCTCGTTACTGTTGGTAGTTTGCAAATTTGGATATGATTTATTTATTTACCTCTGCTGAGCTTGTTCTCATCTTGCAATATTGAGACAGATTTAGGCTTTGTTTATGTCTGTGTTCTATAGAAGTTTTTAATCTAAATCAGTACATTTCCATAGGCTTTAGAGCATCACCTAAACAAAAGACAGGTACACCCTCTGCTAAAATAAAGTCATACACATCCTTTGCTAAAATTCCAACTAAAGTCAAAATAAGAAAAAAAACTAAACTTTGAGAATATTTTTTTATTTTTCACTTGGTCTGGCATACATGCATGCAAACCTTACAAGGTGACAGCTAGGGGAAAAGTGTGAATACTCAAAAAAAATCAATGACTATTTTCTTTTAATGTCAACTAAAATAATATCTGAAATCCATCTTCTGGATGTGACTCACAACAGGTTCAAAAGGAACTTTCAATTCAGTGAAAGAATTAGTCATGTAATCTGAAACTTGCGGCTGTGAGATGAAACCAAGGGAAAGGAGGGATGCACAGAACTGATTCCTGATGAGTGTAAATTAATGAAGATCCTTGGCAGTAGACCTACACCAAAGGAGATCAATGAGAAATTTAATGAGTTGATGACATAGTGGGTTTGCTACATGAGTTTGCTCTACTGCTTTGTATTCTTCTGTAACCTTCAAAATAAATATTTTAAAATATGGTGATGCTACTATTTTATTGTCATGATTTTGTCATTATTTGTATTATGTACTACCAGCAAACCACAGTTGTATTACAATGTCACTGGTTTCAGGCCCTTCATGTTCATAAACTTAACTGACTGTTTTCTTTCGTAAGGGTTGAACAGAAAAAAACTGCATGGGGTTTGAGAAAGGTATTTAAGACATGAACAGAGTGTAAGATAATGTGTTCTGCAAGTGTAACTCAAATGTCATTATACTTGATAGTTTGGGGTTTATTTTTCTTTCAGCTGAGACCAGAGAAAAAGGGCAGTAAATGGTGAGTGGCGTCAGCTTTGGACAAGGGACCTTGAAGAAGTGAGGTGAAACAAGACTGTTGACTGAACAAATGATATACAGAGTAAAAACTGAGCCTTGGAGATAGAAAACACATGCTTCTCTGATCATCCAGTCATTGTTATTGCTGTACTGTCTCCTCTCACTTCTAATGTTCTGACTGGCAGCTTATAGAATTTTTTTCTGGGCATGTGATCACTATTTTTGAGGTAGACTCTCTGGAAAGCAAAATGCACAGTTTGAAAGGGGTTTTTTCAATTTTGTTTCCCATTCACATAGAAGAGGTAATATCAGAGTTGTGGATATGGATTCCTGATGACTTGTATATGATCAATGTTTTGTATTTACCTGCTGTTGATGCATCTATAGGTTTCAAAGTTCCTTGCAGACAGGATGTGGGAACAGTTCAACCTGCAGGCAGTAGGAGCAAGCATCAACCTAGAACAGCTGCCTGGGTGCTCCTGTGCCACTGTGCATCTACCCAGAAGGTGCACACAAGACCATGGCACTTGCTCTGTAATAGGTCATAAAATGCTTTAAAAGGGCTTTTTGAGGGCCTTCAAAAAGTGGAAAAGAGAAGACCTATGAAGTCTTTGTTTCCCAATCTCAATGGGATGTTGGTGCAGAAAGCTCAGAGAAAGAGGATGAATCCTGCTGCTTGAAGATGTGTATGATTTGGGTATTACTTGGCAAGGGAAAAAAGGGAGCTGCAGTCTTTAGAATTCTTGCACGTATCCTGACATGATTTTAGGTTTTTCCAGAAAATTCACAGCGCTGTTCAGATTCTCCTGTGTACTCACCAATAAGAATATTCTTTTGTCTCTGTTTTCATCAAAACTAGGGGAGCTTCTGTAGGGTTGTCTGACTGATCCTGACTGATCACAGAGCTTCCTATGTTTCAGACTTAGGACTTTCTACATTGTGGCTCCACTATATATTAATGCTGGAAATTTAACATGACTTAGCCTCAATATTTAAATGGAATGATGTTGCACACGTACTGTTTGCAAGTCAGGGAGGAATTGAAGCACACTCAATATCACCAGCATTGTAAAATGGTGGAATTATTCAGAAAAAAGAAAAGAAGACTGATATTCTTGAAATTGCCAGAACCACATTTCCTCATTTCTTAGTAACGTAGCTTAGTTTAGGATAAACAGTAGTTTTTGATCCAACTTTGTTGGGCTTGATAATAACAGATAAAGACCACATTTGAAAATTTAAAATTAAGGAAGTATACTGTAACAATGTTAGAAGCAATTGAAAGAAGGTTAATAATGGAAAGAGTTTGCCTCTTAATATATCTGTTGCCATCAGTTTCAGAAAAGCATCTAAAACCACTCAGACAGCTTTGGTCTCCATCTGGGCTTCCTCCAAGTTCTCTGAGCTCTAATTGAGACAACAAAGTATTGTGTTAGTTTCCAACATGTAACTTATCTGAAGTCACAAAAATATTATCTTTATTCAGCAAAATGTACTTTGCTTTTGAAAATCAGTTCATTGAGCCAGACAGCTTGCTGATGGTAAGACTAGATGGAAAAAAATTCATGTGCATGGTAACTAGTGCTTCAAAAATACATATAAACTCACTTATTTCTATTGCTTAAACAGATCCAAATATCTCCTATTCACAATAACATTTGAAATATGGAACATAAAATATAAAGCTTCAGATTTTGCCATTTTTGATAATTTGATGTAAACTTCTAGATTGCTTTCCTCTCTGAAAATAGAAAATGTTGAAATGATGTGCAATCCAGCATCACATATTTGTAAACAAGCCATGGAATCTTTCATTGACCTAAACAAAGGCAAATTATTTGGTATGGGTATTCCTTGGGCACAGTACTATTAGACTAAAATTGAATACAACCTGAAAAGCAATTGTGTAGAAACAAAAAGAAGGAAAGAATTTATAATCATAATTATGAAGTCATACCTCAGAAGATGACCAGTCCCCAAAGTGACATAGAAATTTGAAAAAAAAAAAGAAAGCTATAGCTGTTGATTATTTTCTTATTTATTTTAGATTGTGTATTAAATCTTACACAACATTGTTCCTTGAAATGTATCTGACAGTAAGAGGTAAAATTTCTTTTGCTTTCTTTTATAAACTATATTTGTGATAAAGGCTTGATACAGCTGATATGAAGGAACATTGATAGGACCTTGATACCTAGAAATATATTCAACCCTGTTCTATGGAGTAACATATTTCATGTGGGAGAAATAGCAATCTATTTTAGTTCGGCTGTACTCCTAAGAAATGTACCTTTCCTCCCACGGTAAGAACTTATTGTACTTTCACACCTCAGTGGACAGTTAGTAAAACATTTTAAGCACAAAATCCACTAAGATGCAGTCAAGTGTGGTACAGTCTTGAAAGTCACTCACTGAAAATTGCAAATGCTCTATATGAGTTAGTTAAGTCCAATTCCTCCCTGATTAGCTAAAATACTTCAGTTCTTCCTTCTCATTCATTGCTCAAATCCCTCAAGTGCAAAATAATCCCTTTTTAGTTTATTTCATTGTTTATGTTTTGTCTTGTGATATTAAAAAAAAAATTCTTTCCAATTCTGCTTATTTAGCGAATTAAGTTGCCAATGGCAATCTGTAGATAATATGCAGCTCAGCTAAGTTTTCAAAAATCATGTTATAACTGATTAAGTTTTTCCATTGTTAGGATTAATATTCAGCTACAGAATAAATTAGGCAGTTAGTCTTACTACTTGAAATGCTCTTATGTTTTTGTTTGAAGAAGAAAACAAGGACGTACAAATCATTCTCTTGCAAGCTGTCAATACTTTTTCCTAATATAAGAATTGACCACACAAAAGCTCTATCAAGCTGAACAGCTAAGACTATGGCCAATAGAAAATATATAAGGTTAAGAATAAGAAGAGGACAAGTAAGCAGTGATATTTCTTGAAAATAGGCTGCAGCCTTCAAAAATTTGTGCTATGGGGTTTCTTCAGCTAGACACCTTAACTGTCTGTTCAATAACCCTCAATGGAATTTTCTTTGATATTGTTCAATCACTCTAAACTTCTGTAAAGTTTTAGCATCCATATCATCCTTACTAGCCAAAGATTAGGGGCTAAGACGGTCAATTCTGTACTTTTTCATTCAACCCTTCAGTGAATCCACACAAAAGTGATTAAGTTTTATTGTTTTGCAGGAGGCATTCAAACCACTTTACTGATGTTGAAAAAGGTTTAGAAAAAGAAATATAACTTTTTTTTGCAGCACAGACAAGATTATAAGATTTACAGTGCAATTCTGTCTTGTAGGAGGGGTTCCTATATCTGTTGTTAATGCCTGTGTTGCAGTTGGCATCAGAGCAGAATCAGCCCTTTAGGAAACAAGGTTTCTGCAGAATAAACGATTTTATAAGATTCCATTTTTTCACCATTAGAGCCAAAGTATACACGTGGGTCCTTTTTAGCAACAATTTGAATATATTCCTCCTGCCTGGTATCATTTCAGAGGTGATTAGTCTTCAATACAGGCCCTGGGTAATGACTTTAGCAAAGAAGACTAAGGCCTCTACCACATCCACAAAGCAACCCTAGTAAAAATGGAAAAAGACCAGAAGAGCTCAAAGCTAAGCATTATACTGTACTAACCTCCTGTATAATTTGACTGCAAAGACATTTTCATGTTGTAGGTTCATATTGCCCTCAATTAGTATGTGAAATTTCTGTGGGCACTTTCATTGGTGTTAAGAATTTCTTTGAGGTATCAAGAAGTATTTTACATTTATGTCATGATGGCTTTGCTTGGCATCAAAGTTTTGTTAATCAGAATCTCTCCTGTCCTTGCCTGATAAGTAGACAAGCAAATCAGATAGATCTAGACTTTCTGAAACTGAGATCCATGAATTTCTGCATGCCTGAGGGCAAGAACATCAGGATAAAATACGGTATACATGAAGTCATACTTCAACTATATGTTTCTAAGATTTTCCTGCTTTTTAACCAAGGCAGAAATGAATAAAAGCAAACATTTAGTTTAAAATAAAAGATCCTGATATGCTCTAGAGATGTGTAACCAATATGATGAAAAATCATTTCACCTCTTTTTCCTTCTAGTTTAAAACCTACAAATTGGAAACCCTGCTGGTTTAGACATATTTCCATGTAAACTGCTTTAAGGTAGCTGCATGTAAAGTTTCATGGAAGGGATAAATTGTAATTATCATCGCAGACAGCTCAAACTGAAGAGAACTCCACACTTCCCAGCAAAAATTAAAGAAAACAAACTTGGTAAGATGGATAATGAATAGGATATAAAGCACAGAAGTATCCCATTGGAAATCAATGGAACACCCTCCTCAAAGTCGATCCTGAAAAGGAGTAAAAAATAAAGAATGTTAAGAAATGAACAGTGAGAACTATAAAGTGTGTGGCATACAGAAAACTGTTTTATGAAGTGAAATTATGACATCAAGATTGAGTAATTTGGCAAGTTGATTCACACAAGCTCCGCATTAACATATATCTCAGAGAATCAAATAATAGTTTAAATTAAAGGGATCTTTGGAAATCAGTCAAGTCCCCTACTCAAGCAGGGTCAGCTGGAGCAGTTGTTCCAGGACCATGTTCACTTACACAATAAATATTTCCACAGAGACTCCAGAATTGTTCCAGGTAATCTGTTCCAGTGTTTGACACCCCTCACTGTAAAAAGAAGGGTATTTTGTGTGTGTATATATATAGAGAGAGAGAGAGACGTAGGTAGGTAGATATAGCTACAGTTGTACAGATACTTACAGATGTATTTACCTTCATCCTGCAATCCCATGTAAGTAGGAGTGACATGCATGTGCAGGTAAGATGAAAAGCAATTTATGCAAGAATTCCTACATACTGAGTCTTTGGTTCTTCGTGTCTGTGATATCAGACAAAGACCTTACCAGAAGCTGTGAGTTTGCTAAGAATTTATTTTCAAGTTCCAGTAACTATAAAAAGATATGAGTGTTCTTAGGTGTACATTAAGTATTTGAAAATATCATTGCTTGTTTAGCTCATTCTCAATAGATAACTGAGAACAGAAGCTTAGTAGGATACTAAACAAAGTCATTGCTGATGTTAGTCTCAGTTAAATTGATAAAGGATATCTTTCAGAATCAGATTTGGAATTTTATTCTTTTAATTTGAAGATATTTTTGAGAATTACTTTCAAATATAGAAATATTATAACTTTAAAGCATATTTCTCTGTAACTGATTACTGAAGGATTTCTGAATCTTCCCCTAAAATATCTGCTAACCTTTACTATCAGAGATTTGTCACTGGATTGTGAAAATGCTGTCTTTGATCTCTTGTAGTCATTCTTGGTGTATCAGGTTTGCCTGGCCAAGCTTTGGTAGTTGTGGGGCTATGAGGGTGGGTTCTGTTCAGCCAGGATCAAACCACTACACTTGGGAAAGAAAAACATAATTGCATCTTTCTGGAAAAAAATGTTTTTCAATATTTTACTATTCTTGATTTGTCTCTGTAAATAACAGTTTTTAAAATTATAATTGCAAATTTTGCACAATGTGAGAAATATCCCATGCCCACCTAACAGCACATTTTCTCAGTAGATTATATAGAATGGTTTAGCAAACAATAATATGAAAGGGTACCTTTTTTTTTTTTACAGAATATTCAAACCCCAAACTTTACAAGAACCTTTCCCTTTTTGGTTTAGGCTTCTTTTGTATTAATTTTTTCTCACTCAAATTAATCTCTGCAACTTCTCCTCTTATTCCCACATTCTATTCTGATCCCAGATACATGAATATTTTAAAAAAACAACACCAAATGCTTTGTTTGTAGTGCAGAAAAATAAGTACCCTGGGGCATTTCTCATATATTAATTATAGCTCTGGTTGATTGCCAGGAACCATTTTAGAAACCTGACTATGGAAAGTGAAACAGATCAAAGAATTTGTATTAAAAATACCACTTATTAAAAAATAATGAGAACGATAGGTTTCAGACAGAAAGTAGAATAGTGGATACATGGATTTAGATATAATAGTCACCATAAAAAAAGAAGGAAATAAGGAAATCAAACACTTGAGGTGTCTTTAATGACATAGTAGGAGATACATAGATATAAAATGTATATGTAGATACACACAAACACACACATGCGTATGCACACATGTATCCTTCCATTTGTTGTGTTCTCTGAATATTGTTTATTATCTTGTTTATTATCATCGGCAAAGATAATACAACACATTGTGTACTAACCTGTTCTCTGGTCCAGAACTGTTCCAATGTGGTTTGGTAACATACTAATTTTTTTACAAAGAAGTCTCAAATTTTTATATCTGTCTCAGATTTTCAGTGTACTGTTTGAGTCTGATTTCAAAAAAACCCTGAATACTCTTATTTGTAGATGGAGAAAAGAAAAGCAGAAGAATTCTAGAGGTAGATGACAAGTAGACTTTTATCAGGCATCAAACATAGGCTTCTTGCACCACTGTATCACAGTATTTAAGGAGGGCATGCAAAATCTTCTGAGTTATCAGCTGGTACCTGGGAGGTAGGGATGATGTTGCATAGTTAGACATAAGAAAGATTTAGCTCCACAGCTCTCAGAAATTGTTAGTAAAATGTTGAATCAACTATTCTGTCCTAATGTAATGATCAGATTAACTAGGAAAGGTTATCCCTTTAAAGCACTGTCCATTACAACAACCACTAAGATGCACAACTGCTGGTTTCAGCATTTTTGGGTGAACACCACTGTGAGATCTTCATTGAGCAGTCCATGAAACCTCTGGTGACAGAAGGAGAATGACCACAAGGACAGTGGGTCACCACAGACAGTTCTGCTACAGTGTATATATATGACTGCATATTTCAGGCTGTTGCAGCCAGCCTATAAATGCTTATTTTCTGTAACTTGCATAGATTACAATAGAAATACCAAGTTCCTAACAGTTCTGTTTGCTTTTTGTCTAAGTTAATAAGAATGGCATATTTTTAATCACTTTATAGAAGTAAAAAGTTATGGCCATCTTTTTCTCTGTTTTCAGTTCCACTTTATGAAACAATGAGTTCTTGTCTGGTTTTTTTTGAGGGAGGATGAAAAGGTATTTTGGTAATTAGTGTTTGCAAAGTTCTAACAAGTAGAAGTCCTAAATTTCAGTCACTGGGTTCAAAATAATATGAAAAAGTCTTTGTTCCAGAACTTCTGTGAATGTCCCTAAGTATACACAGCCTTTGATCAAATGATCAAGGTAGTTCTGATGCCTTTATTCATGTGGAGTAGATTATTGCACAACATAAATAGTCCTATAGAGATTCCAATGAAAGTACTTGCGGTTTGCAGTAGTATTCGATGCAAACAACAGTGTCTACTACCAGTTGATAATGAGTAAAGAGGGTCCACTTCAATTTTAATTAAATCAATAGGAGTGTTTTCATTTGCTTCACTAAATAGGTGTTTTTCCTTTTTTACAAGCTTTCTAACAGTCCATTTTAAAATGTGTTTGTTTCTAGTGAGATCAAAATGTATCCTGTACTGTGGCAACACAGCACATTCTCGCTGACGTTCTTCAGCCCAAAAAGGATTTTCAGTGCGATTGCAGCCATTGTGCTGCTTTACAGAGTGTAGCATTTACAATGTTTGGTCATTTGTGTGCCACTGAAATAATGAGACAGACACACAGTGTGCAATGCAAATAGCAAAGAATGCTTTCCAAAGCTATGGACCAGATAATAATATGGTCAGCTCATCTAAATAAAAAGCATCACTGTTATTAAACATTAAAAAATAGGGGGGGAAATTTGTTTCATTGGCTAAGTAGTGTAAAGGATGCAGCATTTCCAACCTCTACAGAGTTCTTAAAACATGATAAGCCTTGTAACATGTCATAGCTACAAACCATTTAAGTACATAATGTTTTTTCTAACTACTGAAAAAACCTTAGAACAGATTCATTAAGTGAATGCAACTGTTCCAACAGAACCTTCACCTAGTAGAGCTAACACTTTAAAATATAAATGTTTAGTTACTTATGAGTTTACCAGTTTAGAAAAGTAAAATAAAACCCTAGAGCATTTTTAATAGATATCTACCTATACGCTAATACTCATGCCATTGTAGCTCATACGTTGTTTACATTGTTTACATTGTCATTTCACATAACCCAGAACCAGACTTGAAGAGGAACCCTTTTATTATTTTTGAGGGCAGTGTTCTGAAATGATGCCTTGAATTCTATTAGACCCCCTGCAAAACTGTTGCAGGATGATATTCTAAAGCTCCTTGAAAGTTTCAGGAATATTTTAGTATACTCCATGAATACCAAGCTTTAAACCTGTCTGCCTACTTTATTTTGGCAATCTAATTTAAGGGGGGTTTTTTATTATATAAGACCAAATTCTGCAAAGATACAGCCTTTAAAAATGTGAATGCACTGACTGAGTTCAATTGAATTAGATTACTGAGAATAGTAACTATAAATGCCTGCAGGAAAAACAACAACAACATCTCCTTAATGTACTTTGTTACAAATACACTTTTTCATAAGTGCCCCTAAAAGCAAAGTCCTGGTCACATACTTCCCTTGAGCACTCTAGCAGGCAAGGCTAATAGAGGCAAACCTGTAAAGTGGACAGAGATAGATCTCTTTCTTCTCAGGATAGAATAGATGGTGTCAGCATTTCAGTGATGGAATTCTGGGACTTTGGATCATTTATGAAATCCTTTTGTAAAACCTGAATGGACTCTCAGGTGAGTAATAAACACCCATCTCTGTTTTCTGTAAAACCACTTCTAACAAAGTTTAAATTTAGTTTATGTATATTTACATGAACTGAAGGAATGAAGCATAAAAATCTGGCCCAAACTAGGTAAGATCGTGTGCAATATTGTTTTAAATTACATGAAGACATCTGAAAAAGATTTTCAAAGCTGCTTTGATGAATTTGATGCAATTCAAACTTTGTCTCCTACTAGACAGTGGACAAGAACAACCCAAGTTAAAACAAATAGGTTTGGTAGTTTTTCATGGTAAGAGTATACCAAACTCCCTCCTCAAGCAGGTATTACAGTACTTATAAAAAAGGACTCCCTTTCCTTTGACAGATTACCACTGGCTCTTTTCCACCTCTCCTTTTAGTTACATTTGCTAGGTCTTTAAACCTGGAAGAGTCAACTAACTGCAGCCCCAGGGAGCTGTTATGTATTCTTGCAATTTAGTGGTGGAGCCTGCAATTTCTTTTCCCCATATCCACTAAATGTTTGAGCTTCTGCTGTTGGTTGTTTTTTCTTGGTTCTTCCCTCCTAATGCTGTTAACTACTTTTGTCTTGATGTAGTTTCTTGAATGTTTTGGAGAAGGATCAATTTTTCACTCAGGGGGTTTGAGGGCTTTGGTACCTTTGTGTTAGGGGTGAGTTTGAGAAAGAACTTTTCCCCAAGCATTGCTTTTTCTCTGCTACCCTGAAGCCTGTGCTGGAGGTAGCAAGGACTCCTGACCTGTGTGTATGTTGCTCTTCTTCTCAGGGAGGGTGGATGTTTGGTCTTTATTTTATTATGTGTATAATTTACCTTGAGTTAAAACAAATTCCATGTTAGCTCATGATCCTTCCTGTGGAAGGGCTGTATTTCACTGCCCACAGGTGTCTGTGGGAGTTTCTACAAATTCAAAATAAGGACCTAAACTGTATCTGTTCTAAAGAAGTTAGCACTTAGCTAGATGTAGAAGAGCTCATAGTTTGTTGGCTGAATATTTGTAATTGAACTCTGTTGGTGCCATGCAAAAGTAAGTGTAGAATTAAATGAGATGTGTTCGATATGAGTATTTCCTTCTATTGACTGTATCTCCTTAGTATTTTCTCTTTCAGTTTATTAGTATTTACCAGGTTGACTTGGATCTAATTGCCATGTTTTGTCTTGATCTGGCAGGTTCTCTTTTATTGTCCTAATATGATATTGATAGGGTTTGGTTTTGTTACTTTACAAATACCCTGTAATATATACAATATAAGAAGTCAGGTGGATGTACAAAAAGAAAGCCAGCAACATGGGCAGTAACAGATACACATATGCCCTGTATTCTTCCCGTGTTTAATGTGCAGGAAAAGACTGCACATACTTTACAAATTTTCTGGTAACAGACTCTATAACTAGGGTGGGATTCTTTGATGAAATACAATGTAAGTTTCTTTTTGAAATGAATAGGAATCTTGATTTTCAAGACTCATATAACTTGGATAGCTATTTGGCAGAGTTATACTTACTACCCTATGACAGGCCCAGTTATAGCCTTTTTTGACTGAGGATTATATATTTATTAAGCCATTACAAATAACTGGAAAATGTCAGAAGAATTGACTTAAATTCCACAGTCAGTTTAATCTGGCATATGTTTGTGCTGCTGCTGAAAAGGTCATTTCTACTCTTGCCTTTATGCTGGAGCTAATGTCCGTGTGGCTTCAGAGTGAACTGATTACAGTGGTGTCAGGTGAAAGCTAAGCAGGGGGAAGCTGGGTCAGGATGAATGTGGTTCCTGATGAAGTTTGCAGTGCAGCTGCATGAATGCCAGCCATGGCACAACAGAACATGAAGAAGAAGCTACAGGACACACTGGCTGTGACTGCTCCTTTAGGCTCTAGCCTCTCCTAGGTTTAAACCTGAATCTCTGAAAGACAGCATTTAACCCACTGTTTCTGTGGCCCATGCTGTGTTATCCATTGACTGCACTGCCTCAGAGATGTGGCTAAGCTTCTTTGTACTGATCCCCTTAAACATGAAAACAAACAGCACTTAGCCAAGAAACAGTTTCTCTTGCAGAGAAATAAAATTGAAATCTTGATGTAGCACACTGTGTTTCCCAAGCCCGTAGGCTGGCTTTGCTTGTGACCTAGCAGGCAGTGCTCTATGTAATTTCACTAATTTAAGTGATTTCTGACCATGTCAGTTTTGTCTCATGATAAACTAAACATAAAATTTAACAGTTTCAATACAGGAAGAGTCTGCAGAAGCACAGCTAACATTACTGTGAATCTTCATGACAAAAATGAAGATTACATGTCCTAATGTATTTGGAAATCTACTTTGGGGTAACACCATCTCTGCCCACTGTTTATTCTTCTCAAAGTGAGCATAACTGAATTTTAGCTCTAAATCATTTACAAATTACAGGCATCTTCATTTGAAAGACATTTTGGGGGTTTCAATGTATGTTCCTTTTCTAAAGCATAATTCCATTCCCCTCCCCAATTCTTGAATTGTTTTGGTTCCATAACTTTAGAAAAACATAATTTCAAGGACCTTGCAGTAGTATAAAACTCCATACATATATTCCATACATTAAAAAGTACTCACTTTATCTTCTACTTTGGTGATATATGAGAACAAAAAAACCCGTCTGTTCACTACTCATGAAAATCTCTGGTGAGTTAAGTTTTTCCAGTTATAGTGCTGTGTTTGAGTGATTTATGGTCTATGATGCATGGGTGGAAATACACACACAAGATTTAACAGGCTTTTTCCAAAACCCAAACAACATAAGAAAGCCACGTTATAGATTGCATTTGCTACATGTTGTGGTCAGTATTTAATCTTATGTGTAACAAGACCCATTACCTTATGACAGTAGCTGATGTCAACACAACATATCCTGACACACAGAAATAAATCTGAGGATTTCTGTGCCCAGTATTACAACCAGAGATTTTTTTTTTTTTAAGTCTTGCAGGAAGAACATACTTCTGTCTGAGCTTACAGTGGAGTTGTTGTCAGTATGAACTTTTTAAAGTTAAATTTTGTGTATGATAATACAGGGTGAAGCGTACATAGTTTTTCTCTATGTCATTGTCTCCCATCTCACTCTTACTGTCATTAAAGTGCCTGCTGATGGCACTAGCATAAAAATGCAGTTCTATTCCAGCATACTGTGTGCTGCCCTTGTTAGATGTGGGACAGCATTTCATAGAATCATAGAATCATTTAGTTAGGAAAGGACCTCTAAGACTATTGAGTCCAACATTACTTCCATTATTGTTTCTGCAAAACCACAGTGGTAACATCTTAAGTGTATTTTCATAATTTTCATTATTTATTTACAGCACATTAAACCATTTTTAATGTTCGTGATTGCCTCTATATACATATGTACACAGGCATTTTTCTTTCTCATACTCCATGAAATTATAGCATGAAACCAATGAAAGCAAATGTTTTTTCCAGCTTTCTTGTAGAAATGGCTAAAGTGTTAGCTACGGTTTTGGTTTCAAAAGTTAGTATGTTATACTGTCTCTATTGCACTGCACATCTTTCTTCTTTTTAATAGAGCCACATTGAAAAGGGCAGATAGCACAGTAAATGCCTACAGAGTCATTGATGCTTGGAAGGTGTGGGGCTGGTTCAAAACAAACAAGAAAATCTTAATTTATCAATCAGTTATAATCAGTGTTTCTTCTCACAAAATCATATATAGTTATCTATGTTTACACTTGATTTCCATGTCAGCATGCAGACACTTTGGGTCTAGTAGAAGTGATTGCTGAAATGTGGTCCTGGGAAATGCCTTAGAGCATGAGTGAAGCTTAAGAGACAGAGAGCTTTTGTATCATCCGTATGAACCGAACCTTTAGAAGTGCAGTGATTACAAGATGGTCACTGGTATTTCATTGATGATGCTACTGAGACGAGCTCAGAGCAGAATGCACTTCCACACCCCCTCTTCATTTGAAACACTACAGATTGGGAAATGGAATGAAGTGCCCATCGTTGAACCTTGGTTTGATCTCATACTGATTATGTTTATTATTTGCTTTCATTCTTTGAATACTATTACCAAATTGCTCTTTACAGATGGAAGTTGTACAGGCATGGGAAAAAATTATCCACTTAATTCCAGACTAGGAATATGATCAATATTAATTTAATGGAAAACCATGCTCTCATGTAAATGTTCTCTAAGGAATTTAATACAGCCTCTGTACGTTCAAGATTCTGAATTGGGTCCTTTGCTCCAGGATTATAGCCAGAACACATGACTATAATTAAAATCTGCTTTTTCAACAATAAAAAAATTCCTTCCCCCTCAACATGCTTGAAATAGAAATTTTATATTCAGAAAAACAAGGCTTGTTAAAAGCCTCTATAACAGATGTTGCTGTTAACCAAGAATCCCAAGGATCCATGCATTATGAAATAATTACCTGGAAAGGATGTAAACTGAGCAAGGGAATTTCACTGCAGAGTCATAAATATCTCATTCTGCATAGAGTAACTGCTTGTTACAGTTATCTATACATAACAATGGCTGTAACCAGGAAAGAAAAACAAAAGTAAAACAAATTAGCCACAAACACTTGGTCAACTAGAAAAACTGTTGTCAGAGTAAAAGCAAGTAAAAAAGCTACATGCAGGTCAAGAAACCTTCCAACAAGACAGACATGACTCAAGCCTCAGTCCTGAGTTCTTGTAAACTTGTTACTAAGTGCTGGCAATACTGTATTTCAGGGCTACCCCCTTACATATGTAAAATAAACATATGAGTGGGTGAAATTTAATGGTGAGTCAGGAGAACATGCAGGGATCACTGGATAATCCTTATTAATTAAATGAATGTGTTTTTTAATACAGACTTTTACTTCTTGATAATGGTTAATGTGGAGTCTTAAATTGATGCATGTAATTCTGACCCTATAGTTATTATTACAGTTGATCAACACCTTAGTGCAAGTCGTGATCTTTCGAAAGTGTCTCAGGATACGATTGAATGATTTTGTGTTTTACATTAGCTTTGTTAAAATATTTGAGGTGAAACAGAAGTCAGTCCCATCTATATTCCAAGGCATAACAAAATAAATACATTTCACTTCTCTGTACTTGATCTTGTTTATAGTTTTATATCCCTTAAAGAGAGACTGGTCTTCCATGGCCTTTACAGAACCAGAGAGCACTGGAAAAGCCAAAAGAAAATCAAAAGAGGATCTGAACAGCAACACCGATTTAATTCCATTAACCTCTGTAAACTTACATGTCCCTCATGTTCTTATGAGCCTTCCTCTTAATTTGTAAAAATGAGTGACATTTCTGTAAGGAAGCTCTACCTCCATAAACTGTCTTCTTGTAAAAGGCAGTAGGAAAACTGTGCTCACGTTCTTGTGACTCACCTTGACATGCAGTTGCAGGTTCATACCCTTCATGGCTGTCAACAAAGAACATTACTACTTAAAAACCCTAGAAAACGAGTTGTTCTTTTCCACCTTTCATTATGCCTTTCTTTTCTGTGGGTGTTTCACAGTCCAAGTTCATTATCTTCTAATAGAAATCTCCCTCCTACTTTTTATCACATATTTAGCTGCCAACAAAGTTCTCTTGCTTTGGTGGCCTGCTGAACTATTCTACAGGAATTATTGCAGATCTTACATGAATTTTCTTAATAAACAGTTAGATCTTGGCCTCCAGCACTCACAATCTGCTTTCAGGATATTTTTTAAATCCCTTCCATTTGGATATCAACCCTCTCCAAATACCTGCAGCCTACTGCTATTGCAGTGGCTCCAGTTCTTGAGTTTTCTCTTTGCTAGGAGTATGTATGAGATAAAAGTCCACGTTCGGTGTTGCAGAAGCAGTCTTGAACTCCAGAGCAAAACATGCTGTGTCTTGGGTTTTAAGCAGGAGGCTAACTCTTCCACTTGTTGCCTTGTGCTCCCCCACTGTGTGGCTTCTGGTGCACCACCTCTGCCCCTTCTTGCCCTGGGTATACATAAGCAAGGTGAAGGTCTAGCTAGCAGATCTGTCATGCAGCGACCAAGCGAGGCTGATTCAAAGAGCCTGAAGCAAAGCAGACAAAGCTGAAAGGATATTTTACAAGGAAATCATGCTCCCTCAAATTAGCTTAACATCCAGACCTAGATATTATTATTAACTCATATGATGCACAGTCATTCTGTAACAAAACATCCATGCCAAATGTTGAAATTCAAGTCTCACAGATTACTTACTCTTCCAGTAGGTCAAGAGGCATTGGCTTCCATTCATATAAATGGAACTGTAGTACCTTTAACAACATAAGAAATATATGAGTGCTTCTGTCATGCTTTATGAGACTAATTTAATCTCTTTGGCATGGTATTAACTCATCCTTTCTCAACAAGAAGGTACTGGGTTTGAAATTGAGAACACCTTGCTGAATTCTTATGTAAAATGGAAGGACACATAAGGTGGAAAGAGGGGCAGACTACCCAGGAGCAACACACAAACATTGCCTGGATACTGTTTACCTTCACCTTACATAGGGCCCCTATAGCCCTAGTGATGAACTTTTGTCTGGATAAGTGGATAATAAGGTGGATGGAAAACTGGTTGAACCACCAGGTTCAAAGGGTGTTCATTAGTGTCACTAAATTCAGCTGGGGCCCTGTTATGAGTGACATCCATCAGGGACAAATACTGAGACCAACAATGTTGAATGTCTTTATTAATAACCTGTGCAATTTTGCAAGTCTGCAAATCACACTAAAATGGGGGGGGGGCGGGGAGCGGGAAGAGAAGAAGAGGAGAAGGGTGCCTGCTATGCTGGGACAGGACTGCTGTTTAAATGGTACTCCATAATGACACATTTGGCTTAGTCAAAATACTCCAAGGTCCTTAATTTTTAATTTTCTAAAGCATTTTGTCTGAGTCATGATTTTCCAAAAGCAGTTCTCTGAGAAAGGAAAACGTGACGATTGCTGCGGTGGTTGAAACTGCCACTGGTTTAAGATTTTCCCCCGCTTTGGTGTATCCTATGGTTTTGCCTTATGGTTATCCCCCTAAGTTAATGTAATGGTTTACCTCCCGGTTGGTGTACACCCCATTATGTTAATCCCTCTGTCAATCATTTGTAAACCCTTACCCAGTTCTGGAAAATTCTCCCTTGTTCAGTTTCCCATTGGCTCCGGCTCCCTTTCGCCTCCCCTCTCCTTCCCCAATTGGTCGTAACCCTGTCACCCCACCTTATCTCCGCCCCTGGACCCTCACCGCCCTGCTGCTCTCTCCGCCCCTTTCTTCCCCCATATAAAACCTTCTGCACGAGCTATCCGCTGGCTCTTTGTCACTGGAATCTTTCCAGTGTGGATCCCATTAAATCTTGGAATGCTAAATGAAGGGCCCCTCCCACCTCTTTGTCTCTGCTGGTTGCTTGGATCGTGTGTGTGCGCGTGTGCCTGCCTGCACACACCTCGCAGGGAGTGCCTGGTGTGTGCAAAGGGATTTGCAAATCCCGCAGGNTTGCAAATCCGAGCGGCTCGACAAGGGACACTTCCTGGAAGGTCACTGCGCCTGGATCTTCCCCCTCACACCCTTCCTGCCTCGAGAAAAGGTGCTAGCAACAGAGGATTTCATGGATAACAGCAAAATGGGAAAGCAGCACAGCAGTTTGGCAAAAGCTAACTGTAAAATAAGCAGCAGAGAAGTTGATCCAGTTGTAATCCCCAAGGAGCTGTACTAGCAAGTACTGGTTTGGCTGTAGCAGCAAAGGAACTATACTCTTCCTTTTCTTCCCTTGCACACATGTTTTGCTATTTTTTCTCCACCTGATGATGAGGGGGATGATAGAGGAGAGAAATAGTTATCAAGCCTATTTAATACTGAATTTTGGGGCAATTGCCTCACTGCATCCTATTCCCATTTTCTCTTAGTCTCTGGTTAGAAGATTACCTTAGATTTAAAAACAACAAAATCTCAGTTGAAAAACCTGTGGAAAGACTGACCTACTATTAAAGATAAGAACTGACTTCCTGAGCTAAGTTTGGGATGAGAAGACAACCTGTTTGGCTACATTTCTAGTTTTATGTACTATATCAGCTTTGCACAGTTCCAGCTAAATTTAATTATTTCTGTGCTAATAAATAATACAGAAGAAACTTTTAAAATATTTTTAAAACTTTTCCTTTAAAATTGAAGCTTTAAACCAGAAGAAAATATGAATGCTTTGATCTCAGGACTATGTATCCATCACTGTACCAGAAGAAGGATGCCAGATCCATTGCAGGATGCTTATATAGATATGAAATGGTACTGTTTGCAGCAATTTTATTACATTAATTACTTTAAGTTAATTAGTATTTACTCTCGGAATTTAACACTCAGCTGAAGGCTCAGAAGGTAGCCTCTGGAGAACTGCTACCTCTAAGCTACTTGCTTGGTCGTTGCCTGTATTTAATATAATCAGCTGGTAGCATAGGCTGTGGCAAAAACAGCAGTAAAGGATTCATGACGTGTATTTGGGGAAAATTGCAGCCATGCCTAATATCAGCAAAGTGATGTATGTGGGGATCAGTACAGTCCCTGGGTACAGACAGTGTTCAACCAGAAATTAGATGGGTAAGTGTGCAAGATCTGGGAGGAAAAGTTTCCAAATGATAAAAGGATATATCTTTTCTCAGGGAAGGGAAGTTACAGAGACACTCTCTTACGTGATGAGAGTCCTTGATTTAGAGATGGAGATTATAATTTGGGGAATATTTGCCAAAAAGAGATTGTAATCAAAGGACAGCATGGGATCAGTGTCTCTCCTAGGCAGCAGATGTAGTTAGCATCATCCTCTCCAGAGGCTGCAGGTAGACACATGCCTCTCAGAACCATCTCAGAAATGGGTGCAGCAGCACAATGCTCACAGCACCTGGACTGAATGCAACGAGCTGCTGGACTCATTAACAGACCGGGTTCTCACAAACCTGCACATAATGGGACACAGTAAGAAATTATTGAGCTCCTGGAGGTAGTAACCTCTAAGCTGTGCAGGTGCTTTAATATTGTCTTCAGAGCTGTGACTATGAGTTGCAATGCAGCCTTAGTTCAGAATGTGCAAGTACTTGGAGAACGATAAACACTTTACAACTGATAGAATCCAGCAATATTCAATTGCAGTCTACTTAATTCAATGAGTGGAATATTTGTTTCCTCATGTGAATATGTTTTGTGGCAGAATATGCTCACATTTCTGTGGTGACTGAGTTGATGATTCTTTCGCGTCAAGTATCATTATAGTAATATCTTTTCAGAGATAAGTGCTCCATGAACCTTGGTCCTCTTCTGACAACTAGTGCCCACAGAGTCATGAAAAGTGATGTCAGGGTTGGTGCCAAAGCTGCTGTGGCTTGGAAGCTTCCACACCTGTGTGTGTGTGTGTGTATGATACTACTTCTGTCTGAACACATTCCCAAGTGTCAGGAGCTGCTGCCACATTCCCAGCAGCTCACAGTTAACATGTGGGGAGTTGCTACTCCAAGATGCAATCTGGAGTGAGCATTTCCAGTAGAGCTGACTCATCCTGAAGTTGATAATTCATTGTTTCATAAGATGAGATTCCCACTCCAGCGCTATCCTCAGTTCAAGAAGAAGGAAGATGATGTGATGCTGGAAGTGCTGAGCATATGTTGGAGGCACTTCCTGCATCTGTATTCAAAAAGGAGTGAACCATTTTTTAGGGTACAGCACTGTTTCTTTGAAACAAACTTTGAGAAGAGCAAAGGACCTAGAATGGACCGGATACAAAGAAAGTCACAGGAGGCAGGGCAGTGGAAAGGTGAAGGACTATGGACAATGGCAGGCCAGTGGGAGTTAAACTGAATAGAGTGAGGAAGAAGAAGAAGGGAAGGATGCCCAAACTACTTAAACAGAAGAAGAGTGTAAGTCAGCAGGGAATCTTCCTGGGAAATGCAAGGACCCTTGCATGAGAAAGAGCAGGGCTGACATGTAAAATATGTTAGTCACCATCCCATTTCCACAGATCTCTATCATTCTATATTTTTAAGGATTTAGCCAAACCTGCAAGGACATTAAACAAACTGAGAACAGTTCTTAGGATATCCTAACACTGAGCTCAAAGAATAACAAAATCAGTATTGACAGCAGCTGTGCGTCTCACCCTCTGCAATACACCATGTTATCTATTCTCCCTGCCACACCCCAGGCTTTAAACTTGCTTCAACACTATCATAAAGGGTAGCATTATATCAAAACAAGGAATGAATAAAGATTTCAGGCACTTGGCTTTTGTGGGATCTTTTGTTATCTTTCTTTAACAAGCTTCTCCTCATTTATTGAAAATGTCATTCTAGCCAAAGATCTTCCATAATTAAAGAGCAAAACTGTCCAAATAATTAGAAGTTTTCTCTTGCCCTGAGCATAGCTCTGGGCATAGAAACCGGGAGTTTAAGGCAAACTGCACAGCAGTAGAAGTAATTGAATTATTTAAAACGAATGTCTGCTTTCTAAACCATGTTCAGTGTGAAGAAATCCAACAAGATCAGGAACAATGGAAAAATGATAGGGGGTTTTCCTTAGGAAAGTAATCAAAGTGAAAGTTACAAAAATCTTCTCTAAAGTTCAGTGAAACAGCAGGATTTTGTGAAAGCCACTGACTGTCAGGCCCCTAGGGCTTCTGGCCTTGATTATGCAATTGCTGCACAGGCAGGACTGGCTGCCAGCAATGGCTTTCATATGCATTTCCTAAAGAATATACTACAATAAAATACACATTAGGCCCTTTTCATTCAGAACATATTGCCTGTGGTAGAAATCCTTGAATCCGTTCTCACTTTCTGATGATGGAGGAAAAGAAGAATCTTGTCTAATTAGGTACATCTTATCCAAGATTCCCGCTTGCAAATCTCCCATCTCTGATAATGAGGTGTTCCTGCTCCCTCTGCAGGGGCTAAGCAGGCTGCAATCATAAAACAGCCAGCTTTTGCATGCCTGAGAACCAGGTGAAGGCACATCCCTGACCATAATTGTCCTCTCATTTGTGCTGTGTTGAAAAATTTCCCCAGTTGAATATTTGGGATAAATACTATTCGGGGCCTTGTACAACTCCCTTTCTTACTGCAATTTTTTTCACAGTGTAATAATGTAAAAACATAAGTTAGTTTATTTTGTGCTTGTGGTGATTGCATTTTCTGTTTCTCTAGGGTAATTTTGAGGTTACAGGATGGTATGGCATTCCTAGGGATCAGCACCTTGCCCTCTTTTACTGGTGGAACATCAGTGCTATTAATGGTGCTTGGTAGAAAGGAGACAGCTAACTGTGACAGAAGACAAGCAATGTGTAAGCATGCCTGTGCTAGCTGCAGCAAGAGCTCCTTATAGCAAACTTTGAATAAAACTCCTCCTAGTGTGCAGTCAAAGTTCTGGACTGCACCCATGCATTTCAATAGAGTTTCATTCCTTTAATCAAGCTGCACTTCACTTATTTACCTTAAAATACTTATGTGGCTGTCGCCCAAGTGTTTTGAAATAGAGATAACAGCTACTCCCCTTCTTCCTTGGAGACAGGAGAAATGGCGTGATTAATTTATTATAGGTTTTTGTTTGCTTTATGTTTGTATGGATGACTGGGCACAATGCGCTGGAGACTGGCTGGGAATAAATTATCAAGGGAGAGCAGTAGCAGAGCTGAAAAAAGGGAAATCTGTGGATGTTCGTTTCACCTGAGGGTGCTTTCCATAACCTGAAGTCCTTCTCCTAGTGAGTTCTGTTACTAATAGGATGTATTGCTGCATTTGTTAAGAATTTTGAATTTTCAAGCCGTTTGGCTTCATATCTATATTTTGTCACCCATCACATATATTTTATTAGTTTATACTCTACCTCACAGTCATCATGACAATTTTTTTTGTCATTTGAATTCTTTGAGCAACCAGTAATGTTCATAACCTTAGACATTGCATGAAAATAAACTTACAATTAAAAACCTTATTTTCTCTGATGTAAATATAGTATTCTTAGAATACAGAATAAAAAGGTATTCTTTCTTGAAACTCCTCAGCTGTGACAACTGAAAGCGGAAATTTATTTCTTACTCCTTGCTGTGGGAAAAGAAGAGTAGACTTCCATGAGATGTTCCAGTAGGGACAGGGTTAATTTTTGCAGTAGCCAGGAGGAGTCATGACAGGGTCCGGGAGGTTGTTCTGTACCACCTCACATCATTGTCTGGAGTGGGGGAAAGGGACTTTCTTCTGGGAAGTGTTCCTTCCAGTCAGAGTAGCATGGGCCAGTTGCAAGCTGCAGGGAGTGCTCAGGGTAGCATGGCTGATGCTGGGGGTTGTCCAGTGTCAGGGGTTTCCATGGTGAGCAATCCCCTTTCTGTTCCTGTACCCTCTGTCATTAGTATTGTGACTGTTACCATTCATTTTCTTGTCTCATGGCTGTTTCCAGTAAACTGTTCTTACCTCAACCCATAATCTTCACCTTTTGTGCCTTCAATTCTCCTTTCCAACTCACTGGAAGGGAGGAGGAGGAGGAGGCAAGGAGGGCTCATGGTTTGGAGTGGTTTCAGTGGGAATAATAAATCAAGGAGTAGCATTCCTAAACCACCATCTCCTAAGGGAACTTTTAGCTGGAAAAAGGCAATTTGAAACTGATCTTTAAATAGTGTTCCACAATTATTTGGGTCAAAAGCAGTGGATCTTCTTCAATAAATTCAGTGAAAATTTCAGCGTTGACTTTGAAGAAAGTGTCTTCATTCAAAGCTAATAAATCCCTTTCCAGTGGTGAACAGGCTGTAATGATGAGGTTTAGACTGCATATTAGGAAAAATTCCCTCACTGAAAGGGTTGTCTAAAAATTGAAGCAGGCTGTCCAGGGAAGTGGTGATGTCAGATATGTAGATGTAGCTCTGGGGCACATGGTTTAGTGGTGGATTTGGTAATGCTGGATTAACAGTTGGACTCAAAGATCTTGAAGGTCTTTTCCAAATAAACCTATGATTAAGGGTGAAGAGAAGTGTAAACTGGCCAGAGAGGCCTTTGCTTATCACACCAAAGTGCAGTGATGGGGAGGGGCAGGGAAGTATCACAACAAACCACACTGCTGCAAGTGGCCTTAACTGCACATAGAAAATGATGTAAATGCTCATCCTTTGCATCCCTGATGCCTCTTTGGAGCATCACGTGCATGTACAGTTATCAGCACACTGTGCACAAGCGGCATGAGACACAAAAAGCCTAATCTGGCACCAGGTGGAGCCTGGAAGCAACTCTCTTATAAACACTGTTGAAAATTAATGCCTTTGTCTCTTGGGGTTTTGTAACATTTAATTTCCCAAACTGCATTCCCCTGGATCTCTGCACACACATTTCACTGGTATATGATTTTAATTGTTTCAATATTCCCCTAAAAGCTCGAGCAGGTAACTGCTCAGTGAACTCTCTTGCCTGCTTTCCAAGATAGCAAAAATGACTGATTATTATGAAATGAAATTGTACAACCGTATTAAACCTTGAGACTTTGTAGACTGGCTTATCTTTATATTACCCTTCAAATCAGTTTGTGATTTCCTCTAGTTAAAAAAAAAAAAAAGCTAGTAATGATTTTATAATTTTATATTAAGAACTGGAGATACCAGATAAGGACAGAAATTTTTCAGGAGCAAGTGGTTAGGACCTTCTGACAGTTTAAACCTTGATATCTGGATATTTAAACACTAACCAGTTCTGAAAAATTCATGCCATATTTGTATGGGTATAATAATAAGGCATTATCATTTTTGGTTTTGGCTTATAAGTGGATTGGAGAAAACTATTTTGGAACACAAAAGATTCTGTTTTCTGTGGTAAGCCTTTTTGGAGCCCAGAGACATACCCCAAAATTCAGGATGCTCATTCATACAGCCATGTAAATTTTCAGTTACTCTCTCAAAGGACAGGAGATCAGCATTCACCATGTATTTGAACCCCTTTGTGGAGAACCTAGACACTTATTTGTGATACATTTATTCTTCCCTTGAGGAGTCAAAAGAGACCTATAGATCTTTTGGGGAAATGGTTGACTTTATAAATTATTGAGGCATAACTGCAATAATTAGATGGATTTTGTCATCATCATACTCCATATATAGCAGCGCTGCTAATCTCTCACTGTTTTTCAGGGCTTTTGTCTCCTCGGTAGATTATATCTATATGATTGGTTTTGATCACTTTGTAATGAATATTGTATCACAGTCTGCTAAGTAGACTAGTATCAACATGGTACTACTTCTTTAGGATTAAAATGTATGTGGGAAGTTTTAAAAGGCACTCACACTTAATGGAAAAATCCAGCGTTTTCCAAACAAGTTGATTCTGCAGATTAGGACAGTCTTCAATTGTATGTGATATTACTGGACATAGTAAGTCCACGTGAAGCTGTTTCAGTTCTAAATTGGTTCACAAAGACAATTCATCATTGTCTCCATCCTGAGGTGCATGCATCCATCATGTGCTTCAGGGGATGGTAGCAAGTATTTTAATCCTGCTTTACAGATAAAAACCTCAACAATGGGAGCTGAACAGGTTTATCAGACACTGCAGCACAGGACAAGTGACGTGAGAAATGAAGCTATAGGACACTCACTCTGATGTCCTAATCACTAGAAGTATATGGCCTTCCTAGAAAAGTTGGATAAAGATCAATCTGCATTTTATTTAATTGTCCAGATTCAACTTTTAAGAACTTCTGGCTGCAAAATCAACCCAGTTTATTTCAGCATGCTAATAGCTGAAAGTGTCTCAGGTGTAGCTCATTACCTCCACCCTCCTGGCTTTTCTCCATTCCTCTCTGTGCATATACGATGTTAGTTTGGGCTGCCTTATAAAAACTCCTAGGGCATGTACAATTCCTCTTCTGTGGCAGATGGTGCTAGGTTTGCACGTTGCAGGGGCAGTGCTGCAAAGTGATCGTGCTGGCCTTCTAGCATTCCACAGGTGTGCTGCCCCAGTCACCGTGCTTCGATGAGCCACAGAAAACAGCTCTGGGCAACCTGCTGGCCATCCTACAGGCTCTGAAATATGGTAGAGAGTAGAGAGTCAAATGTCAGAAATGATGCCCTGCAGACCCCTTATGCATCAAACAAATAAAGATGAAGTCCATGAAACCAGTCAATATGTGCTGAACTGAGCCTGCACCTCCTGTATCTGGATTTTATACCCTTTTAGACCTGAGCAGACATTGAAACACAAACAACAGAGCCATTTGTCATTCTTTCAACACTGAAGGCCTGTGAAATGAATCAAAATGCTGCATTCAAACTCTTGAAAGCATTTCACACACAGAGCATTGCTCTGCTTAACAAATTTTGAACTACAGTAACTGCTAATAAGATAAAAAGCAGTAACAAATCAAAGAATGTCGCCTCCAACAATCATGCATGACTTACCATGGCAAACACATCCTCGCTGAGTAAGGAGAGTGCTCAGCGTCCATTTCAGGCCTCCTGCTGCAGCCTTTTATGCTTTTTATTTTTATCCCGTTTGTCAAAATAACAGCCCTTTATCAGTGCTGATTGCAGAGATTTTGACTCCTTGCCTGCTGAGTTCCCCCTCTGCTCCATAGGAGTTTCCTAATTGAATATATCCCCTGTGAAAAGAAAAGCTTTGAATAAGAACAGGGAAAAAATTATTAACAGTTTTGAAACCACCCCCAAATATTCTGCATAGTCCCACACACAAACTCCTTTTTTCTCCCCAAAGTGAAGAATATTTTTCTTTCAGTGACCAGCATCAGCTCTTTTTCTGAAGCTAATCACATTTATTATACATGAGCATTGTAAATGAACTGCAGTACAAACCTAACATGAGAAGAAGGGGAAGGATAGAAAGACATTACATGAAAATAAGTTATAAAAGATGTTTGGTCTGGTTAGATTCACTGGTGCCTCATTTCTCATGTTTGTGTGTCAAAAATACATAATCATTTACTGCCTGCATTGAAACCTGGCCTTAGCAACTTCTGCCCATTTCTTGGTGGATGGAGTAGGACTTTGAATTCATCAAAAGATGATTTTTAAGCTCTGTTTTCTGGCACTATTATTCCTGCTAAAGCAGTAGCAGGCTCCATGCTCAAGTTCACATGAGGAAGGACCAAAAACTTGTACTTCAGCTGTCAATGTGTGTGGGAAATGATGCTTTGACTTCAGACAGAAGAAAGACTTTGACAGCCAAGTTCTTACCCTGACCGTGATGGCTTCTGTAAAAGCTCACATTTCCTTCTTTCTCATCACAAGTCACTTCTCAGGTGGTCTTGCTGCATCCCTTAGCAGACGAGGTGCAAAAAGCCACAGCTTCAAAGCCATCTATACAGAGTGGAACCTGCCTGTCTTGTCTGTGGAAAAAAAAAGGAAAAAATAAAAATGTCAATGAGGCTGCAGAATGAGGCTGCTGTGCACACCTGGCTTCTTCAAAGCAAGGCAGACTTTCCTAGAAAAGGGAGGCTCTGGTGTGTTGTTCCCTGGGATTCCTCAGCTAAGTGCGTCCTGAGTTTTGGAAAGCTCCCTACTTTTCTGCACACAAACCAACCAAATAAATAAATAGTAAAATGGGTGGGGATGATGTAAGAAAAAGGAGGAAATCAGAGATGATAGATAAACATGGGAGAGACTTAAAAGGGCTGAAGGGAAATTCTTCTCTCTACACCATCATGGATTTATTTTTCCTTCTCCTTTAAAGGGGGCTTTGTTCTTCAGATGCTTGTGGAAATAGTCTCTCAAAGTTATTCCTTGCAATCTTTCAATTGTGTCAGCTCACCATAATGAGGAAACACGAGGTTTTCCCAGTCTCCAATTTAGGTCAGTTATACCCCATCAAGGGAGGGCAGTTTACACATTCTGCTCCTGTTTTCCCACCTCCAGGATTATACATCCCGTATAAGTTTCCCACTTTATGAGGCAACTTGGTGAATCCATTTCCCTGTTACCCAGCTGCATGTGATGCAAGAATACTGCAGCAGAGAGGTATCTCTCCCACTGAGAACAAGCAAAAGAGCAACCACCCCTCAGTACCCATCTTCAAAAACAAGCTGTTCTCCTATCAAGTGACCTACAGTTGAATTTCAGCTTTGAAGCAAAATGATCTTGAGAGGAATGGATAGTTAACTGAATTCTGGTACTCCCTGTAGGTCAATTAGCAAGAGCTTAACTACATTCTAATTCCTTGAACGAGCCAGCTGGAAAAAAGGTGGATTTCAGCAAGTTTCCCCATGTGTGTACATTGGCCCGCAAAGTCAGAGCTGGCACAACAAAGAGGGAAGATCCAGAGGGACCTGGATGTCCAGCAGATATGTCTCAGGCATTTTTAGGCAGGTAGGCAATATGGAGTTCTAGCTGCAGAACAGATTCAAACCACCTGAGGAGGAAGAGGATGGGCTGGGTGGGATGACCAAGGTTGGGGGATTCCTATGATAGTATGCCAAGACTGCTGTGGACAATCAGTTTCGGAGGAACTCCAGAGCAGATGAGCCTTCTATGTCTCCTGTCAGCCTGAGGGTAGCAGACAAGTTGTGATTGCTGCTGGGAAGCACTGGAGAGAGGCTGCCATCTTATTCCCCATCGCTGCTTCTGCCCCTTACCTGAGCAAAGCAGCAGTGGCTATGGCTTTATAGGGTGCATGAGCAGTGGGGAGAACAAGGCCCTGAATGTTTAGCTGCTCCTGAGAGCTTGCTGCCAGTTCTGAATGTCCTTGGAAGCAGCCCTGGTTGCAGGCAAGAAAAAGTAAATATGGCTTCTGTGAAAGAAGCCACTAGGCATAGCAACTAAATGTGGGACCAGGGCTTTGAATTCCCACAGGTGCTCTTCTGAGCAGCATGCCTCTTCTTCTGAGGGCCCACCAGGTATGTGGAAGAGCACAGTAAATGTGCTTTGTGCTGTGTAATCAAGTATGTTGAGTAACAGAGAAATGGTAAAAGGCCGTAGCAGAAGGACACGTAGTGCTGCATCGCTGCACTTCTTCTGGCTGTTCACAAGTTCCCAGCAAGTGCAGCATGAGGGAGAGAGCTATTAATAGTTCTGCTCATCACGGCTGCACAGTGAAACAGCATAATCCCAGCACAAGGGAATATGGGAGCCATGAACTCTAAAGCAAAATATTTCAAGCGCAGAAGACAGCCTCGAAACTGCAATAATAAACAAAAGAGGGAAAGAATATGTTTAATACAGGTTATTTATGAAGCTACAAGAGAATGCCTCTCCATTAAATAAAATTTAAATGAAGCCTTGTACCTGAGCCAGAGAGACAGGCATCCCAGATCATTCTCACACGCTATAGATGTTTTTCTGAACAGCTGAATTAAAGCATTTGCTATACAGGTGGTTAATAAATAGTATATGTGTTGGGCCATGTTCATCCCATTTTAATACATATCGAGAACTTCCTTAGGGTTCTTGTACTCTTCTACAGCTGTGAACTACTTCTGCAAGTTACATGATTTTAGAAATTGTTTTCAGGATAGTACAGGCCTAAATTTCTATCAAAAGAAAATTATAAAAATGCATATATGTTCAGTTTGACAGAGTCCTCTGCTAGTTAGTAATTTCCAGTGAAGCCTGGATAAAATAGTATGTCTTGGTTATTTGTACATGCCAAACATTTACATAAACACACATCTAATTTTAGTGCATAAAGTGCATTCACAGATTCCAGTGCTACGATCATAAGTCTTAGGAAAGAAGAAGAAAATCCTATTAGAGCATTCCCACAGAGAAAAACAGTATGTTTTGGAATAACAGTAGCTACTGAAGGCCTTGCAGGTAATATATGTAGCATATGATATTTGAGAAAACATAATAATATTTATATTATGCAATATTTATGAAGAAACTTTCTCTGTTAAATGCTTATACCTTGATGAAATCCTGTAAAAATGCTAAGTACATTTCCAGGCGTATTTCTGTTACCTCCTTACAACAATTGGACCACTTGTATTCAGAAGGTATCCAAATGGCTTTAGCTGGGTCATCCTTTAGCTGGTATTTCTAACATATAGTGCCATGAGGAATTCCTCTTGTCAGAGCACATTTATTTTATTATCTAGATGATTATGGCTGTATTTTTTCCTTATGTATTCTACCTTGATGATATGCTGAATTCTCAGATTTTCAACAAACACTTGCAATGCAATTACTCTAAATACAATACAGTGTCTCTCTTCCTGTTTTCACAGAACTTTAAAATGATAAAGTTTGTATCAAAAGAGAAAAACCAAATTGGTTATGGCCCTTCTATATAGGTGGAACCAGCATTCATATTGGTCCAAAATACTATCACAAATGTTAAAAACGTGTACAATAAAGTACGCAAATGCTCACACACAGATTTCAAGAAAGATAGAGAAGTAGGCTACTTATTTCAATATTTTCAGTGAATTAAGAATAATAATTCCAATTTATAGGAAATATTTTTGTTTAAAAAATTGTTCTAATTCAAGTGTGGAACAAAAAGAAAAAAACAATTTATACTTTGAAAACAGGGACTTGAGCGTGAGCTCTCATCCTCTCAGATGTCTTATTAATCAACTTCTAGTGCCATTTCTATTACTGCTTTAACAAGAACAGTCACTGGGAAAATGAAATAAACATTGAAACCGTGTCCCCTACATCCTAGCTGACTAACTTTTCAGCTTGATAGGCTAGTAATTCATTTCCAATGTCTCTCATTTATTTTGCATTTTCTTAGTATTCTATTCAGGCTTTATCAAAATAATTATTTTTATTTTTTATTTTACTTCACTCTCTTTTCAAATACTTGAACATTAGAGTTTGAAAAACAGCCCGACTGGGCTCTGTGGTGACTTTGTGGTACAGAGTGCAAACTGTCTTGGGCAGGGTTTATCAGAGAGAACGCACAGGATTATGAAAAAATGAAAATTAAGATAAACCAGAAGCAGGATCTTTCTGAGTCACCATGCTCCTCTAGAAACACCTTGTTTGCAATGAACAGGGAAAGAGATGTAACAGAAGTAATGAATACCAAATTCACCAAAAGCTTGTGTCAATAACTTCATTAATAATGTAATTAATACATTATTAACTTTTGTCCTGGTTATACAAATTACTCAAAAAAATAATTAGTCCTTCTATGATAAAAGGTAGTCAGTATCAATCAAATCTCTATGGACCAAAATCGAGGTGCCCTAACTCCCGGTAATATCCTGTCAGTAGAGCTGTTGTAGATGTCAGTATGGGAGGTGCCCAATTTGGGCAGCTCTAGTCCAAAGGAGCCCTTGACTTTAAAACCAGATTAGGGTGGATTTGGTCTCCTACCTGGCAAACATAGTATAGCATATAGTTAAATGTTGCCATTTTATAGTTATTTTATCAGTTTTCTACAGGCAGCGTGAAAATATTGGAAAAAGCAAAGTCTGTGGTGATATTAGAACCAAATAAAAGTTTCAGAAATTGATCCTGAGTGTCTGGATCTCTATTTCCATTTAACCATTATTGCAAAGCATAAAGGCTGCATCAGAAATACTACAAGAAGGCTACATTTCTAGGGAATCCTGTCTCTGGTCTCTGCCAGCCACAAAACATTTCCACAGGCAAGAAGAATTCTTTTGAAAGTGCCATGGGCTTTTCCATATTAATAATACTGCAGGCCTTTAACTTCTTAAACACCTAGTGCCTTTTGACTGAGAAGGAGTTCAGTGGTGACAAACGTAGGTGAGACTGTACAGGGTGGCACCTCTGAGGGGAGAAGAGGATGCTTCTGTCTGCCAGCACCTGGCTTTGTGCAGCTGCCACCCTTCCTGCATGCCATGGGACTGCCTTGCGAGCAGCAGCAGGAGAGGGGCCGGCTCCGATCGGAGAGGAGGAGGGCATCTGGCAAATCCTTTTTATCTTCTTTGGATTATATAGCAGGTTTTCTCCAGAGGACCTGTTAGCAAAAAATTTAAAAGAAGTTTACATGAAGTGCATGTATATTAATACCCATAGCATACACTAATATCAGTCCTTCACACATTTTATGTACTGTCTTTGCGGGAAGGGAAGGGAAGGGAAGGGAAGGGAAGGGAAGGGAAGGGAAGGGAAGGGAAGGGAAGGGAAGGGAAGGTAAGGGAAGGGAAGGGAAGGGAAGGGAAGGGAAGGGAAGGGAAGGGAAGGG